>JAASGD010000591.1:0-19487 GCA_023334115.1 Globisporangium megalacanthum
AAATAGGACAGGGAGAGCAGATCGCGACGACTATGCAACACACTGCGAGAAGCAAGAACTTGGTGATCGGTGCAATCATGTCCTGAGCCAGAAGCTGGTATTTGTCGACTTTCGCATCTGTCCACGACAATCTCAATCTCTGTGCACGATTGAGCAACATCAGTGTCGCTCGGTGGTCTCGTCTCCTCGGCAGACACTCGCGCCGTTACTGTATAAGTTGGTTGGGCGTGACGAACCCTGATGAAGTTGCCTCATGAACGCCACCCAGAGGTTGAACTTGATCGGAATGAAGAGTGGTCAGCGGTAGATCGTTGGCGACGTCTTGAGTTCGTCCCCGTCTGACAGGCTACTCGAGCGACCGCGGCTTCAGCGTCGCGGTCGTCATCTTCACAAAGTGCTCCTGCGACGACAGCCGCCGCACACGCTCCTTCTCCATTTCCTGCATTCATCACGTCACCCAAACAACCCCACTTAGATGTTAGTTCCGACATGCACACAAGCACACAAGCAACAAGGTTGGCTGGTACATGCGTACCTGGATGATAAGATGCTGGGCAATCACACATTCCTGCTGTTCCTGCGCCGCCAGCCCCTCCAGTTCGCTCAGACGACGCTCGCGCTCACGTTTCGCTGCCTCGATCGCGCCGCTCTTGCCGCGCCCACGTAGCAGTTGCTCCTACACCTTGGCGACGTCGTAGCGACGTCGGACTCATGCACGCGGCGCTTCTGCTCCTCGTCCATTGCTGTCTTGGAGCGCGCGATGTTGATCTCTCGCACGACGGCGACCTCGTTTTGGCAGATTGAGTTGGGTTGGGTCCCATCGAATCGGATCGAATGGCGTTGAAGTGCGCGTGTGATGTGAGGTAGCTGTGAGCCGCAGTCGGTTAGAGAGATAGCAATAGAGTGTCAGGATTGAGGTGAGGAGCAGACGTGAAACAAACTAGCCAACGATTCATCCGAGCAGGCGACAGAAGTCACTCGTTTGTCGGACGACACCCAGCCACAGCGAAGTAGAAGCGCTGCAAGGCAATACGCATACATGATCGAACTGTCGCGCACCTCGCTGTCTTCAGCCTCGTCGATCCAGCGCTGCTGCTCAGCGGCCTCCTTCCCATCGCTCTGTCGTCCATCGTTCGCATCCACAGCCACAGACTCAACGACCGCCAGCCACACGAACAGAGGCGGCAACCAACAGCTGGTGTCTGTTGGTTGCCACCTCGTGTGTGTTTGTGCAAAGTGCTTGATCTCGTCAGTTTCCTCACATGAATTCACTCGCAATGAGCAAGCTGACGCACTTGTGTTGGTTCACGAAACGCTCGTCTGCAATACCAGCAACAACATCTATTTCCGGCTAGATCGACGCCTGGTTCATGGCCAACGAGGGTGTTGCTGACTGCGGCTTCTTCTACTGTTGAACATTGGTGCAATCAAAGCTTTGATGTGCTACCTGTGGTGGCGGTGAGGCGGGTGATTGTTGACATGACTGCATGGAAATGGTGTTGCTATCGACGCTGTTGAAAATGTAGTCATGTAGTCAACAATCACCCACCTCAACTCTTGCCTCTTTCCAACGGTGTCGATAGCAACAACCGTTTGGTTGCCATGCAGTCATGATGTTCCCACTACAGTGCTCCACTCCGCAACACTCATTGTAATGAGTGTTGCGGAGTGGAGCGGATATGAACAACTGTAGCCATTTGTTTTGAACCTAAATCTCAAGATTTTGCTGGGTTCACTTCAACTTATCTTTTCGCACCACTGTACTAGTCATGAACTACCATTAAATTATAGTATTGTACTAGTTTATTTTAGATAATCTCAATTCTGTCCTTGTTAAGAAGCACGATACCACTGTGTCTGGTACCATTTGTATTACAGTCTCTGGTTACTGTATCCCGCTTTGTACAGTTTTGTACTGTACAGTATTCAGCGAGTCTGCGTTCAGTTGCGTTGGCTGCCTTGCTTGACTCGACCACGCGTGTGCTCGCGCTACTGTACAAGCTTGCTTTCATCACGTAGATGAGTCAGCCCAGCTTCGCCTTCGCGCGTGCGTGTGTGAGTGCTTCTGAGAGCTGCTGGCTGGCTGGGTCCAAGCAGCCAGCCTCATGAAATAACCCCCTCTTCAAGTTGATTGTCGTCCAGATCCGCGACATTCTCAGCAGCTGGAAATGCCTTCGCAGCTCGAAATGTCGCTGTCGAACTTGATCACTTGCTGTGACTGGGGTCTCCACACCCCTGGGTGGTGGACTGCAACTGTGCGAGAACTCAATGTTCCCAAGGTACAAGTGCTCTCTCCTCGACTGCTCCCAGTCGACTTGCTGTCGCGAAGCTGTCTGCAAAGTACTACTTGACAATGCGCCTTACGCGCTTGAGCCATCGCGCCGTCCGAGTGGCTCTGAGGTGAGGTGATAACCATGCTGAGGCGAGTTTGACGGACTCACTAAAAGGTGTCCGTTCTGCCGAGTATCCTCCATACAAAAGTCAAGTGTTTGCATCCGACCTGGCCCGTTCCTCCTCTGCCCTTCTCGGCCGATCGATCAATCGCTTGCCCGCTCATCGTGTGCTGCACGGACGCCGCCAACTTGACCAACTCGACCCAGGCCCACTCCAAATCTTTCGCAGCCGGCCGCATCCGTTTTGTCGAGACAAGCTGAGCAGTGGGCACCAATGTCGACCAAAGTATCACACGCCATGATGATGCCGCTCGCGCTCACGCCGACCGAGGTGCGTCTGGTCAAGGCCGAAGCCGACCGCGCGCTGCGCGAGGTGCTCATGGCGAACGAGGCGTTTATCGCCAACAACAGGCAGCTGCCCGACGATGTCGACTGGAAACACCTCCGCAGCCGCGAGGACGTGCACGTGTACCGAACCGCGGAGAGCATCACACACTCGCCGTTCTTGTTACCGTCACGCTACCAGCACCAACCGCAGCAACAACCACACGAACAGCAGCCGGAGCAGGTCGAGATCTCAATACCTGCTGACCTCCCGTACGTTGTCGCGTTCGGCACGTTCTCGGGCACACCCGAGGACATTGCGTTTGGCGCGCTCGGGCACACGGAGAGCATCACGTGCCAGCGCGACGCTTTCCTGAGGGACGAGTACGACGCTGTGAAGATCCTCGCAACGATTCAACACCCGACACCGCAGGACCCGTTCCGGTCCCTCGTGATCAAGTGGTCCACAAAACGCATTGGTGCGCTCGTGCGTTCACGCGACTGTGTGTTTCTCGAGGCGGTCGGCCTCACGACCGACACGGACGGCGAACAGGCCGTGTACTACTTGCTACACTCAATCGACAACATCCTCCCGCGCGTCGTGGGACTGCGCCACCTCGACATTGTGCGCGTGGACATCTCGATCGCCGCAATTTGTCGCCGTCGCGACGACGCTATGCTCGACCACTTTGCCCACGGGTACTTGGACATTGGCGGCAGCGTCTTCACGGAGGCCAAGAACGACTCTATCTTTACCCAGACGCTGCTCTCCGTTGTGAACGTCATGGAGTGCGCGTACTTGAAGAAGCTTGCGTGGCTCACGCACGCCAAACAGATTGGGCGGACAGACGACGCGGCGACGCAGACGTCGCGGTCGCTGTCGGAGGCGTCGTCGTCGCATTCCCAGGGCGAAGGCTCGAGCAGCACGCTCCATCGCAGCAACAGCAGCACTGGCAGCGGGAGCTGGAGCGGGAGCAGCCGAGTCTGCAGCAACTGCGGCGGGAGCTGCTCGAAGCTCGGGGGTCTTCTCCGTTCGCGCTTGACGTGCCATGCGTGTTGTCAGGATATTTGCAGCAAGTGCAGCGTGGAGAAGAAGCTCCCGATCGAGACGATCAGTACAGAGGTCTGCGAAGTCAAGCTGAGACCCCACACCTTCTGTCTGCGGTGTCTTCTGGAGGCCAAGCAGGCGCCAACACGCGAGGTGGCCGGCGCGTTGCTGAAGCTTATGCCCTAGAGAGAGGGGACCTCCATCGGGAGAGAGCAGTCAAGCAGAGAACCTGGATGGGAGGAGAAGGTGCATGCATGCGCGCATAGAGCGAGCGAGAGTCGTGCACTTGTGCAATAGTTAGGCTACTTACTGTAATTAGGATCAGATCGAGAAGAAACAAACGTTGACGAGTTCATACGTTCAAACGCTGTGCCCCTTTAAAGGTGTGCGCGCTTCATAAACCCGATGCGCTCGCTCGTCGGTACAAGCACAGCTTGCCAAAGACTCCGCAAGCTGCCAAGAGCTCAGACGAAGCTGAGTGGCACGACACCTTGCTTGAGCGAGCTATGATGATTAGTGACTCGACTCGCCACGGTCTGCGCTTTGCGTACTGTCGCCAACTCCAGGTGGCGGTTGTGTCGATGCTTTGCCACACGGCTCAGCATGCCAACGCTCAGCGTGTTGCTGCGCGGCTGGCAGCGCTCCCATGAGGACTTGGCATTACAGTGCAGCTCTGGAGAATTCGAGGTGGCCTCTGCGTCAAGTGTGCGAGTGAGCAGCACGTCATTTCGATTGCTTCGGACGTGCTGCTCAAGGCACCAACCCAATCGCTGTCCTGGAGCAGCTTGCTCATGAAGCTGTTGGTGCTCATGTGACGCTCTGAATCATTCACTCTGGACAGTAGTAACTTACTGCCAGTGCAGTACTACTTCCGTCCCAAATCAATAGTCAGGTTAACTGATAGGCAGGAGCTGTTGTGACAAGCCAGAGCATCCCCCTTGTCCCTTCTTTGCACCATTTGACACAAGCCAACACAAGCCAGCACAAGCTGCTGCAAACGAGACACCTCCAAAAGTATACTACCTCCGTCCCAAAAGTAAATGCCACTTGTCCAATAAAAACGTAAAAATTGAAATAAAATGATGTTTTTTTTGCCAATACGTCGGCTAATTGCCTCGAACAACCACACAAAATCAACCAGTTTACGCGCAATTTTTTTCTCTACTTGTGGGTACCCTTGGTTCTCAAAGTTCACATGAAGACAAGAAACTTCGTCCGCAAAAAATGTGAATAAAATGTACATTTCCATTTGGCCATTTACTTCTGGGACGGAGGTAGTACGCCAAATCGCGTATAGCTGGTTAGTCTCTCAGCTTGTACATAGACAAACCTTAGAGAGAGGCAGTTCTCTCGACCCACCCACCAAGTCCGCAGCCCTCCATACTGAACTCAAGACCAAATTATTCGAACTTAAACGAACTCGCGCCAAAACCCAGCAGATTCAACCACACTTAAACGAGAACCATTTTCTCACTATGGCATACTCGAGACAAGTTTGACATGGAGCCTGGTTGCCATACTCAAATGAAGTCATTTGCACCAGAAACCGCGTCGAATCCCAAACGCTGAGTCCGTCGAGCAGCCAACACGGGGGTGAGCCTCACGTGTGTTCTACCGCAAGCGCAGGCCCGCCACTCTCCCTTTGCTACACTGCTTCACGACGAGAACGATAGTGATGAAATGCATCCGTGTTGATAGCTTATGCACTGATACACAAGTACCTATAACGAAGGTACTGCATCTCACGCTTACTCACAAGCCCAACGCGGTGGCCGAGCACCACCTCTTCGGCAAAAAGAAGAACAAACACTCCGCAGTTGTAGGAGTCTGACTGGATGCCCGTACTTGCCTCCACGATCCGCAGCCGAAAGGACCTCTTGAAAGTTGAGACATAGAGATAGAGCAGTCTCTCCATCGCTCTCTTCGCCTCCGCCGTGTAGCTTGAGCACATGGGGTCGTAGATCTGCACTTCCCCCTAGCCAACGACGACGCACGCGCAGCACCAGTGGTTGTTCCCGAGGTTCATCGGGATGACCACGTGCTCCGTCCAGCTCGAAAGCAGAGCGTCCGCTGTGCTCACACCCCCGCCCGCCGCCGAGGAGAGATCGAACGCGGCAGGAATGACCACGACGCTGTCGCGATCGCTGAACAAACGTTGCAGCGCGATGTCGATCGTGGCGTCGCTAAGCGATGTCTTCCCGACAAAGCCCAGAATGTTCACCTGTCCATGCATCACACCGCTGTAAGTCCACGAACAATGTCCTTCGAGTCAACAACGGTACCGTGCTACAGACTTACCTGCTCAGAGAAGAGCTCAATTCGATGGAGTCGCGCGACAAGCTGGTCGTCCTGTTCTTGTTGTTACCGCGGCCGAAAGTTCTCGGCGCAGGAGTAGTCAACATGGGGCAGCCATGACTCGGCGACGTCGATCCGCTCGCACACAACCACATCCTTGTGTCACTGCGTCATGAGCAGCAGTGCCTCACGCGAGAAAACCGCAGCGCCTGGAATGTCGACGCCGATCTGCTCCTCACCGAGTCCAGGCGTTCGGTTTTGAGGCTTTACCTTTTGGGTGTTGCACCTCTTGATCGCTGGTAAAGGCAGGACTCGAATGATCTACTCGATCGCGAGTGGCTCCACCTTGCTCTTCCTGGTGTCGAATGCGCGCGGTTGCTTGTTGTCCACTTTGTACAGCTTAAAATCGCGAAGAACCGGCGCGGATGAGTAGTACGTCGCCGGTGACGAGAACAGGTAGCGCACTGTGGCCAGACTGAGGTTTGCGTGGTGCATGTACGACGCCTCACGGGCGAGCGACATGCTGAGATTGGTTTTGGTCTTCCGAGCAGAAGCAGAAATCTTGGGACGGCCACGGCTGCGCTGCGGCCCCTCGATCTCGTAGTCAGGGGAGATCCCCAAGTCTTCGGCCGCCATGGCTTCAAGCTCCTGTGTTGACGCCGGCTCACCTCCGATGACGATCTCCTGTGAAGGAAGAGGCTCCAGGTAGTTCATGGTGCTCTGTTCGCATTCCTCGTCCTCGGCTTGTTGCTGGACGATCTCAGACTCCTCGGCTTCAGCTTGTTGCTCGGCAATCTCGGCCTGAACGTCCTCAATCGCGGCTTGTTGGGCGACAAGCTCGGTCTCGTCCTCGTGTTCTCGGTCGCTAGCAGCCGCACACACGTTGTGTCGCTCGCTGACCACCTGGGGCGGCTCCTCGAAGAACTCTGAAGCTTCTTGATCTTCGTCCCCCGGCGCAGCATCACTGTAACTCGGACTCGCAGACAGCTGAGACATCAAACGTGCGTTGCGCTAGCTCGTCAACACCTCGGCTTCCTTGTGCCGTGAGAAGAGCGAGTCCACGATCTTCAATGCAGCGAGGCCATCTCTGAAGACGAGCATGCCGGACTCGCTCAGCGTCTGGCAGATTTTCGTGGCGAGCTCGCTGGCGACCCTGAACTTCTGGTTCCGGCCAGGACCCGTGTCTTACCGAGACGGATGGAGCCTTCCTCGAAAGCAGAGACAGTACGGAGATCCGCCTGCTCGCGAGCTCGCGCCGTTGAAAGTAGCCACCGTGGATGCAAGTCGACAGGGATCTTGGACTCTGCCTCGATGCACTTCCGGATGGAGATGACGTGGCGGCAAGGAACAAGCCTGGTAGGCATGAACAAGCATGAGCATGTCCATGACGACTTCTCGACAGTGTACGCTGCGTTTGGCTCGTCCCTGGCGTTGTCGTCGGTGGCGACGGACTTGATGAAGTAAATGTTTTTCGGGAGGGCTTCGTAGTACTGGTACCTTGCCGCTGTCGTCGCGTACTCGTACTCGTTGAAGATCAAAGAGCAGGCGTGTTCGCTGACCTGGTTCGCCACGCGAGCCATCTCATGATCATAGGTTGAGTTACGCACGACCGCAAGCTTGAACAAACGCATCTGGTAGTCCCGCTCGATCGATGTCTGGTACGCCATGATTGCTGTGATGCACTCGTCCACGGTCATGAAGCTTGACACGACCTCCTTCAGGTGTTTCCAAGAGGCTTCCAGCCTGTTGTAGGTGTTGTTCCCCAACGTCACTGCACTCTGGCGAGTGTAGGAGCATCAGAGGTCGCGGCATGAGTCCCAATTGGCTACAAAGTACCCCTCGAAGTCGTTGTACAGCACGCCGGAGCTCTGTCCTTCGAGCGCAGTTTCTCTGACAACCTGGCTTGTCGAGCGACAATTACCTGGTTCTCCGTCAGCTTCACGGCTTGTCGGTCGACAATCTGCGTCTCTGCTCGACGGCGGCACTTTCAGCAGGAAGCGCATGTACTCGCGATGCTTGACATACTCGCTCTCGGTCTTCGCGTACGTCAGCAACTCAACGACGCCCTTCAGCCTGTCCTTGTGCCATGCTGACAGCCTGTACTTCTCGCTCGCGATCTCCTCGCGAAGCCACTTGATGACGCGGAATTGGCACAAGAGGACTCGAGCCGTCGGGAACGCCTCCTTGAACGCTTTCATCTCGCGAAAGTCCTTGTCAATGATTAAACACTGGATGCGATGCCAGTCTGGGTTGCTGGACTTGAAAGCGTCCACTGCCGTCGCGAGTGTCTCCATGCGCTCGTTGTGCAGCATCGCGTGCTGGACGTACTGACCGCGACCGAAATGTCGTGCACCATGAAACTAAAGACCTTGTAGCGAGCCGAGTTCGTCCCGTGAGTTGCGTCGATCAAGAGCGCCTCGGGGAACAGGGCAAAGATCTCACGCATGTGCAGTGTCTGGACTGTGATGCAGGTCACGATTTTCTGTGGCACCAGCCCATACATGGACAGAGAGATCAGAACACATGATAGACAAGTGTGAAAGGCCTTCCATATTCATTGCTATATGCACACCTTCTTGCCGATCTTCGTCGCGAAGATGCGTCCTACGTTCCCCGCCTCAGCCTCACAGAAGTCCTTCATCCACCGGTGAAGAAATTCCGCACTTGTCTTTGCCCCCACCTCGCGAGCCTTGAGTCGGACGGCGAGGTTGCTGATGTCCGTGGTCGTGGGGATGGCGCTTGTATTCTCGCTGATGTACGCCCGGATGCTCTTCTTCTTGGCACCGGTTTTCCTCAAGAGGTCGACCGTCTCGATCATGTCTTCTGAGATCGCCATCCGTGTCGACGCGTACGCGCTGAACGAAGTTCGGGACAAGTCGTGGTTGTGCGTGACGGAGGCCTTCGTGAGCACCATTCGCCACGTGCCCCCCTTCTTCTCGCAAGAGTGCGTGGATCTGCAGGCAGCATCACAGAAGCACACAACGTCAGAAACAAGTCCACAAGCCGCACAAGCCATGACAATTTGCTCACAAACCGCACAAGCCATGACAATTTGCACACAAGCCGTACAAGCCACAACTCTCTGCACACAAGCCACAACAAGCGACAGCTTGTACACAAGCCTCGACAAGCCACAACAATCTGCGCACAAGCCACAACAAGCTACGACAATCTGCACACAAGCCACCACAAAGCACGACACGCTGCACACAACCCTCGGCCAAGCAGCAGCAACACACGTCAACGCACCCGAGCGTTGCAGTCCATCGGCCTTGTCTCCTGTCTTGCGCGCTTGCCCTTGCCCCGATGCTCGTAGGAGCCCGCGTGCGTACGTACGAACATCATGAGGTAGAATCGCCACGAGTCGGGGATCGTTGGAGTTGCGGACGCTTGAGCAGCACGAATGCGCTTGTTCCGCTGAGTAACGTTCATGCTCGTGCGCAGCCTGAACAGCTGCGTTTGCAACCACAGAGAACACACTCAATCACACGTTAGCCAACACACCTGCTCGCAAACGAAGCCAGAGTCTTCCACAGCGCGCCAGCACGCACCTGGAACGTCTTCGTCATGCACGTGTTCAGGTACACGTGAAAAGCCTCCCAGCTGTCGAACTCGAGCTGGTCGGGCTGTGGGCGGTCGTGCTTGAGCTCAAAGTGGCTGGCGAAGAGAATGATGGCGGCAGCGACACGTCCTCGACGTCTCGGTTGTCTTCGTCATCCGGCGAAAGCGCAGGCGAGAGCTCCGGCGACGGCGTCGAAATCCCCGACGCCGAGAAGTCATTCGAAACGGCTCGCTTCCGAGATCGCGGCTGGAGCCGATGCCGTGCACCGACGCTGTGGTTGTCGCGAGCCTGCCGGACCAGCGGTACTGCAAGACAGCGAGTCGCGGAGCATTCGCAGACACACATCGCTCGCAATCAGCACTCGACGCGAGAAAATCGGAGTCAGCGGCATGCGCCGCTGCGCACATCAATCGGTCGCAGTGGCGTGCAGTACGTACCGCATTCGGAGGCGTGCTTGTCGTCCTGCCTCGACCGCCGCACCATCTTCGTCTTCGCCATCTCCGCTGTAAAAGCATCGCACACAGCAAAGCACCAAACGGTCAGCACACGTTCACCAAATCGTCGCCACATGCATTGCATTGTGTCGCACCCAAACTGCATTTCTTTGGCGCCTGCTTCCGAGGGGGGAGATTCTGAAATGAGAGGCTGTGAGTGAAAGCGGAAACCAACCGGTATACCTATACGTCCAGCTGCTATACACCCGTCCGGGTGCCGGATCTTGAAGGGGTAGGTATAGAACGTTTCTGGAACGTTCCTCTAAAACTGATATCTGCCGACTTGTCCCAATACACACTCTCTTACTGATATGCCGTGCGGGATTCGTCAAAATCGCGCTCGAAGGGATGTGATTGGTAGATTATGATAGGTCGAGAGAAAACGAATCGAATGATATGCGCCACGTTTCGTGGTGAACCCTGAAAGCTGAGGACGATGACTCAATGCACCGCTCGCCTCCATATATTTCGCTTTTTTAGAGGATATTATTGATTTCGCTCCTCCTCATGTTTTTGGCTTGATTTATGAGCCAAAAAAACCAAAAGCAAGAGATCACGCAAAAGCGAGCGAAGAACCTGACCTAAACGCGTAACAAGATACCGTCAACAACAGTATACCACGCGTCCACCATCACTAACCAGTGGTCAGAAGCAGTGCGTCCGTTTAAGGTGAGCGTGCGGAAGAGATGCCAAAAGTTTGGCTTATAAATGTGCTTGATCTTTACTGTGCCCACACCTGAAACGAGTTTTTTTAACATGGCTCCGGACTCGGAGCCTAGAGCCCTCATTTCTTATGAGCCGAGCTCCCAAAAAACCCGGCTCGCGTTAATAACTAACTGTTTGTGTATTTGGCGCCAAATTGACGCCCAATTTGAGTAGTCAATCACGAATGGTGCCCAATATTGCGATCAACGAAGCTCACACAGTGCAGTTGCGTGAACAGCGGCTGCTGTCACTGCCACCTCCACTCGCACCGAGGTCGGTGCCGACCAGATTCGTGCGTGGTGGATGGCGGCGTGGTAGGCTGGTGTGCTGTGGCGGTGTGGCTGTGGCGGTGTGCTATTTAGTGCATGAGCTACAAACGAGCCCAGTATGCTGATTTTTGAAACCCACTAGAGCCCATCAGAGCCATGTTTCGAGCCTATGATCGAGCCAATGGCGGATGTGGAGCCTGGTCGCGAGCCAATGTGACAGTAGGAGCCCGTCCGCCCATGTTGCTCGACTTTTCTGTCATCCAAAAAATGAGTCCAGTGAGTTGTCGTTTGAAAGCCAGTGGAGCTCATCAGAGCCATCTGAGTGTGCCGATCGAGCCAACGAACGAACCAAGTGGTGGCTGTGCAGCCTGATCGCGAGCCAATGTGACGGAAGGAGCGACCGCCCGACCGCAGGACGCGAGATCGCTGAGGTGCTCTTGTTGCTGGCTGCGCGCCGATCTCGCCGACGCGGCCGCTGCTGTTGCTGCGTGCCAGTGCCGCCACCACGGCCGCTGCTGTTGCTGCTCTGGCGGAGTCGCCGACACGATGTCGTTCAGCTCAGCGATTCGAGACTCGAGCTTTGCGAGCTGCCGTCGCTGCTTCTGTAGCTGCTACTCGTCTGCGCTCACGACGCGTGCGACAGTAGCCGACAGCACCTCTTGTAACTGGAGAACGTGCGCTGCCAAGGCTTTCTCCCGTGTGAAGCATGCACTCTCTTGTGCCAGCACTTCAGTCTCCCTCGCTAGACACCCGTGCTCTCTGCGCACAACGTCTTGCTCGCGTCGCAGCTGGTCCTTCTCAACGCCCATTGCGGTGTTTGTCGACGTGTCTCGGGTCAAGGCGCGCTGCACTGGAGGCGGACGAGGCGGCGTCTCGGGTTGGTTCTTTGGTCGCACGACAGTTGGGTTTTGGACCACTCGGTCGCCGTTGTACTGTGGGGAAGCAAGCTGGTCTCGTCGCTGCCTCTTCGGCGTTCAGGTACTGCTTGGCTCTCACCTGCGGCGTCAGCGCGGGTCCATCATGTCTGAGTAGTAAGTTTCGAGGTCTGAACTGTGCCATTAGACCATTAGATCGTAGTTCTCATCACACGACTCCTGCTCACTCTCGGGATCTTGATCTTGCAACGATGTCTGTGACAGCTCTTCGATCACCACCTCACCGGTGAACTCAGCGTTTCCGCTGCCGAGCGTGGCCTTTGAGCTTGCTGGTGTCATGCGCTTCAAGTCCTTCTGTGGAATGGACGCGCATTGAGTGATGTCGACTGTGAGTCTGTTGCGGCTGGTGAACGTACACATGTCGATCTTTGCTGACGACAAGCTCGCGCGCTGGTCTCTCGCCATTGTGCAGCTGATGCCAAAGTCACGCTCCATTTGAGCTGACGAGGCAGGCACGGCGAACACCACTTTGGCGACCTTTGGGAGCAGATGATACTGCCCAGTCGCCTCCATCCGCTGCCAGAAGTCGAGGACTGATTCGCGGTTGCCACTGGCACGCCGCCTGCTGCCCAGGTCGCGTTCCCAGCGGTCCAGCTCCTCCGTCACTCGGAGTTCGCGCCAGCTCGCCGTTTGTCGTGCGTGCTGAGGCGACGACTGTTGAGGTTATGCAAACTCTGCGTACTCGTCGTCCGACCACTCGCTGTCCGATGGTGAACCATGATGGTCGTCATTGCCACCCGCGACAGCGCGCATCAGCGCCACCAGTCGTGACCGAATCGTTGAGTTGACAAACTGGACGTTGTGCTCAACATCACCCGGATCGGCGCCTGCATCAGTGCTGCACAGCTGTATCAGTTTGTTGAGCGCTGTCTCCGGGTTGTTGTAGCTTGGGTGTAGACGTATCTGTAGCTCGAACACGAACGGCGATGCGGCGGCGGCTGTTGTACTTGTGTACCGACAGAAGAAACGGCGATCGAACGCTTCCCTGAGCAGCTTTCGCGTCGTTCGAGCCATCTCAGTCATCGCTTCGACGGGGATCCAGCGTGGGTGAGCTGCTGTGGACAGGTGGTGCATGAGCGGCGCACCCGAAGCCAGCGTCTTCTGCCGTAGAGCGTACAACGCAAAGAGCACTTCGACTTGATTTGCCTTCTCTGCCTGACAGCGCCGCTTGAAACTGGACACAGAATCCAAAAGTGACAGGTACTGCTCCAGCTCGCCGTGCTGCCCATGAAGCGGAAAGGCTTCTGGTTGTCGGCCACCGGATCGCGCGGCCTTCCGTGACCTTGCACTGAACCATTCACGGAGCGACTCCCAGTGAAGGAGCACGCGCGTGAGCACTGTAGTGATTCCTAAGAAACGGTGCGCGCGGTAGGTTGTTAGGCCCTTGCGAGAGGTCGTGTTCGCCTCTGTGAGAAAGCTGAAGAGGTTCCCCATCTGCTCTGTGCGCTTCACGATCTGGATTGTACGGCTCGCCGCGTGGATGAGACCGGCGAGCGCAGCGTTTGGCACTGTCGAAGTGGAGCTATTCATCCCGCAAGCTGCACGAGTTGCTGCATGACCAAGGTGCGCAAAGCACCATTCCCATGCAAGACCGAGCTTTGTTTGGAGCAGGTACTTCACGTCGCTTCCTGCGTCGCTTGTAACACAAAAAAGGCGTCGCGCTTGAGCCCGAAGTCTTGGATGATCGTCGAGACCCACTGTATGAACAGACCTTGGATTCCGTTGCTCCGGTCACGAAATGACGGGTTGAACTCTCGTGTACCGAGCAGATACGACTTGTACTGCCAGTCGTGATCAATGCAGTACACTCGGAGACCGAGAAACTTACTGTGCATATCGGAGCAGGTCCAGAAGTCGCACATCATGGTGAGGTTGCCGAATGTCGATAGGCGGGCGACCTGAAATGCACCAGACACCTCTTGTTTTGTAGCAACGTAGAGCTCGACTATTGACCGCGACACGTTGCGTCGGTTCAGCGGCACGCTCATCTCTGGGTTGACCACTAGCGCGTCGACAAGTCGGGACTCACGAGTTTCTCCAAACCCGAACGGCAAGCCTTGATTCACGGTACGTGATGTCTCGATAAGTAGTCGGAAGCGCCTGGGATTGTTCTTGAACAGCTGAGATGATCGAAGGCGGTGAGCGTCTCCATTCCTGGACCGCTTTCTGGTACCCTCCTTCGCGGTTTTGTCAGACGCGATACCGTGAGTCCGCCAGAGATGTTGCGTCGGCTTGGAGGTGTGGCCCCAGGAGAGAACAAATTGCCAACAGTTGCATCTGCAGCTGGCGTCCGCTCGGCAAATCCAGGATTTCGTTGTAACGTAGTTCACCACACGCTCGGCTAGCACTCCCCAGGCGTATATCAGCGAGCGCTCTGATAACCAAGGCAGCTTCACGACGTAGCCAGGAGGCGGAACAAATGTCGAAATCGCCTCGCGAACAGCTGCTGGTACACCCCGGAGATCTCGAGCATGTACAACTTCAGCCGAGGCTGAAATCGCTGCCCTGCTGCCGCCGTCGTCCTTACTTGCACGCGGCCCCTCTTCGACACCGACCTCATCATGCTCCACGGTCGCCCTTGGCGACGGCGTCATGGACTCGTCAGCGACGACAGCAGGCGGACTGGCAGCTGCTGAACGCGTACCGACGACTGCACTTGAGCGCGGTGCATGCTCTCCTGACTGCTGTTCGGCCAGCTCAATCTTGCTGACTAGAGCCGCGCGAGCATGTCGATTGCCGGTGGCAATCCGCTTGTCCACACTCGCACGTGCATAGCTCCTCGCAGAAGCGGTTGGTGGTTCCGTTGTTGCCCTGGGTGGCATCACCAGATCGCTTGCGATACTTGCAGCACGATGGGGTGACGGACGCAAAGTTGCTGGATTCTCCACGCTGATTGACCGAGATCTCGACACGTGATCTCCTGGCTGACGTTCGGCGAGCCGGGTAGTCGGCCCCATCATGAAGACCAAGCGAGCACGACTTATGTCTTCTTTCATTTCATCGATACTGAAACGTGAGTATTCCCGCGGTGAGGTGGGTGGTGCTTCGGTCGTGCCCACGACCGTGGGCCGTGGTGGCGTCACCAAATCGCTCGCGCTACTTGTAGCGGCTGGATTCCCCCCCCACTGACTGGCCGAGCTCGCGGCGGGTCCTCTCCTGGCTGCTCCTCGGTGTGTCTGCTCGCGAGCCCCAACGGGTTACCAATTGCCGTACGAGCATGGCTTAGGTTCGCAGCACCCATATCGTCGACATCAGGGGTTGCGGAGCCCCTTGAAGTATCGATCAGCGCTTCAGTCGTGCTCATTGCGGTCGATGGTCTGTTGGTGGTCGATTCGGATCCATTCAGTGAACGCGGTTCGTCGCGAGGTTGGCCATCACCACTGCGAATTCTGTTCATGACGTTGGCCATGATGGATCTCATATGAGCGGACGGTTGATCACCAGCTGATGAGCTGCTTGCGTGGAATCTTGAAGGCAAAACAAATTGTGGGGCTGTAGGCAGGCTCCTTCTGTTGCAAGGGCTCGTGACCAGGCTCCACAGCCGCGACTTGGCTCGATCGTAGGTTCGAAACATGGCTCTGGTGGGCTCTATTGGGTTTCACAAAACAACACACTGGGCTCCTCGTTTGTAAATCATCACGCACTCAGAAATAGCGCACCGACAGAAGCGGTTGTGTTGGCGGCACCAACACGCACGCAGGAGTGACAGTAGCGGTCGTGTCGGTGTCACCGGCGCGTAGCAAGAGCGACAGTGGCGGCCGTGTAGGCGACACCAGCGAGTAGCATGCAGCAATGGCAGTTGCCGGCGTGTCGGCGACACCTACGCGCATGCTGGAGTGACAGTAGCGGCCGTATCGGCAACACAGGCGCGCACGCAGCAGCAACAGTAGCGGCCGTGTCGGCGACACCAACGCGCACGCAGCAGTGACAGTAACGGCCGTGTCAGTGACACTGGCGCGTAGCAGGAGTGACAGTAGCGGCCGTGTAGGCGACACCGGTGAGCACTAACAAGACAACTCAATGGACTTCTTGGTTGTTTAAAAACGATTTCATGAACTACTCAATCCCTCGACACCGACGGATCGACCTGCACCTACAAGTCTATGTTGAAAGCCTCGAGTGCCTCGTGCTTGACTTGCGCCTCGCTGAGCCCACGCTTCTGTAGAGAACAGAGAGTGAAGAGCAGCTGGTGCATGTCGTCCCGGAACTCGCTCACGTGACCGAGGTCAAACATGTCGGCCGAGAGCGTCGCTGCAAACTGGGTCGTTACGTCTTCGCGGGTGACTCCAGCCGGGAAGCGCCGGACCACTTCGGCCGCGTACATGAGCATGAACACGCCACAATCCGATCTGTTGGTCTGCATCGGGATTTGTTCGCACACGAGCCGAGAGCAACCCAGCGACACAATTAGTACATAGGCCGCGCTGAGCCACATGGAAAGCCTCAGCCACGTACGCCGAGCTGGAGCAGCTGGAACGTGTCCGGGTCAAAGCGTGAGACGATCGACGCGTCATCCACTCTGCTGTGACTGTTATGGCTCGTACACTTGCTCTCGAGGTACTTGCGTAGCACTGCAATAAATTTCTTCTTGCGGTGGCACTTGAGCGAGTCGATTAAGAGCAAGCAGGGTGGACGATCGCGCCGCAGCGCATCCAGCTCCTCGACAGTTTCCTCCACGTAGTCTTCGCGGTCGTCCTGTGGCGTCGCTGACGCTGTCGCGTCGTCGAGCGAAATCGAGCGGCGTGCCGACACGTTACCGCTTCGCGGCAAGGCCACATGGCGGAGCTGCCGCGGACTGTGTACGATACCTGACCCGGGGTTGCACACCACAACGACGCTTCAGTGGCAGCTGCTCGCTCGCACACAAGCAAGAGGCAGCACACGAACGTCAGTGACTCTCCTTGACGTCAGTGACCGCCGGACGCCCGCACCTGTCGTATATCGGGACGAACAGCAGCTGCTTGGCAAAAATGTCTTCGCCTTTGACCGTCCTGCGCGACGCGCGTGCAAAGCGCTCAGCTGCCGACAGCCCAACGCCGCCACCGTGGAGCTGGGTGAAAACGCGCGAGCTGTAGCAGTACACATGGTCCTTGTGGGTCGCGTGGTGGCGCGACAGGAAGCTGCCAGCAACGCCACATACACACACACACACTGTCAGCTCCACCACTCGGTACGCAAGCACAGTCTTGGGCAGTTGTCAGCAGGCTCTCTCCCACGCACCGCAGGTAAAGTCAACGATGTTGTCATTAAGGGACTCTCCCGGAGCGAGCCGCGCAATGTCGCCGTACGTGACCGAGATCTTGTCGTTGGTGCTCTCCGAGTCTTCGTACGGGTACGCGAGCAACACCGCCGCCTTCTTCGCCTCGAGCGCACTCACTGCTACTTCTGCTCTCGTTTTCACGCCGCAGCCGCTGCTTGTCGACACTGGCTTCTCCTCCGTGTCGTCTTCGATCTCCACCAACGGGGAGAACTCGGTGATCGACTGACCCGCACCCGCCACCGCCTGGTTCACTTCGCTGCTCTCGGTCGGTGACACCTTCCTCTGGTCGCTGCCCGCGCTATAAAGCGCGCTCGCAGCGCTAGTCACGTCACGCACAAGGGACGACGCGAAACTGGAACGCGTCTTGCGGGCCGATGGTTGTCTCGTGGGGCTCCTACTCACTTCCGAGTCAAGGTACTCGAGCGCTTCATCCTCGCTGGTCAACATCGCCAGCCACACAGTCGATCATCACACAGCCGACACAAACGGACAAACGAGTGAGTCTGTCAGCAGCCAGCGTTCCATCTCAGCAAGCAACGAGCGAAACGCACGAGATTGGGTGCTGGAACAGCTCGTAGAGCGCACTGAACGACTCGGCCATGCTCGTGCACTGTACAAAGCCCGCTTCTTCGTCAAAGTAGAACGCTGCACCGTACAGATCAGAACATGTGGCAACCCCTCCCCCATCGTCAGTCCTTCCCTCTCTTTCTAACGAGCAACAGCCACCAGTCAGCAGTTAGTAGTCAGCGCCACCACGTACTGGGCTGCGGCACTTCGACGCGCTCTTGTGTCAACTTGGCTAGTATGGAGTCGTAGAACTCGGAGAAGAGTGTCTGGTCTTGCTCCGACGGGCGGAGCTCGAGCAGCAGCAAGTACGGAGGGCTCGCCCCACGGTAGAAGCTGCGAGCCACAAACCACAAGCCACATCCACCTGGTTAGTTCAGGTTCAGCGCAGACGAGCGCTCGAGTGACCCCCCCCCACGTACCAGAACCGCGCCAGCTTGGCGTACTGGAGCGCGCCTTGCCACGCGCCCTTCTCGCTCTACCCTGGCCGCGGCGGTTGGCACACCACGATCTCGACACTGTGTGCCGAGAAGCGGAGCTCACAGCGCCTGTACACTTGACCGCCGATGCGCGTCCGCGACGAACACACGGGCGGCTGCAGCAGCTCCGCTGGCTACGCGTTGAGGTCGTTGTGAGCTCGCTCACAACGACCACGAGCTCACGACATCTTCTGCGCCTGGGTTGGTGCCCAAATGTGTTGTTCAGGAGGTGCCCAAAGTTGTCGTTCAGGTTTTGTGAGCAGTAAAAACCTGTTACATACTCTAGGCGAAAGATTTTGGAGCCTCATTTAAAAAAGGGGGCTTGGATCTCCATTGCTGGATCCAGGCTCATTCCGAATTTAGGCTCCCCTAACTTTGGACTCGTTTCGGGTGTGACTGTGCCCAACAAGAGGCTGATTGAGGCTTGGCTGCATATAATAAGAGGAGTGACCTCCACCTTCAGTCAGAGCCTCATGTGAGTGCGTGAGCTTTTTATCTCACTCTAAATCAGACAACAGTACAACGCATAGTGAAATCAAATCAATTTCGATACTATTGTTTCGGGACAAGGTTGAAAGTGGCACTAACTATAGTTTTGGGACGGCGGTAGTATACTTTGAAGATGTTTCCAAGAACACTCCCTGAACATGGTAGAAAAAGACCATCATGCCTACTTTCTACATATCAGAAATACTAAGAAGAGGCGTATCTGCACATTTAAAGCCAACAGATTTGTACACACAGATGTATTAACCCCCTATTACCAAGAAATTTGAGCTCGTGGCATCTTGTATGATTCTAGATATGCGTAATCTAAACATTTTGTATAGTGCCCATAAACTAGCCGGCATTAGGTAACGATGAGATCTCTAAAATCGTCTATCCATATTGTAGATATCTGAAAAAAAGAAAAGCTTCAGGATAACACAGATGATTTTGGACACTCAAAGCTGCCGACTACAAGATATTCAACAGATGGCGATCGAAAAGCGACCCAAAAGTCCTGTTTCTGTCTGGCAATCACATGAAACGCAACCAAGGACTTCCGAAACAGTTGTCCTTGCAGCCACAAAACGTTGATCTGCACTCGAGAAACGAACACAAATCAACTGGTCGTGGAGGGATCGGAGCCAGTCCCTCCACGACTTGTACGAGCACG
>JAASGD010000592.1:0-19468 GCA_023334115.1 Globisporangium megalacanthum
GCTCGAGACCGCCACGAGCATCGTCTTGGCGCCTTTCAGCTTGGCCTGGAGCTTGGCGTTCGCTCTCGTGAGCGTCTCGATCTTGACAAGAAAGTCCGTTTTGCTATACGGATGCTAGTTCGCAGTGACGCAGGAGCGTTGCATGGGAGGGATGAAGGCAACTGAGGGGAGAATGACGGACGGAAGCGTGAGTCGCCACCCGCCTGCGTATCGAGCGCTGATCGGGTTCCAAGCACACCACTCTCTCCTGGATTGGGTAGTTTGGTCTGTCCGTTCTTTTGGTTCGTCAAGCTGCGAGATCGAGTCGACAAAAGTGATAACAGCGGTGGCAGTCCAAATGATACCCAGCAGTTCATCTCAAACACTGCTGTCGCTCCAGCTGCTTTCGACAAGAGACAAAGAGCTCAAAACCTCGTCTTCGCCGTACTAGTATGTGGAAAGTCTCCATCCTCAAGTGTGTCGAGACGGCCAGAGTTGGCGGTTGCTTGGCAGTCGTGCCACAGATTTTGAACCAAAATCTGCAACACAACGCCAGATATGAACAACTAAAGGTCGTTATTCACTTAACACTTAAATCGCGCACCGAAAAAAGTGTTGGTGAGTCAGCGTTACCGAAAAAAGAGCGAGTGAAGAGAGAGAGCGAACAGAGAGAGAGAAGAGCGAGAACGCAAAGCACAGGAGAGAGAAGGAGAGTGAGAGCGAATGAAAGAAGGAGAGAGCAGGCGAGAGTCCCGCGTTGAGTGTTCTTAGCCATTCAATCGACCAGCAGATCATTCGCGAATTGACCGCCGCAGGTATCGCTGCACGATGTCTACTGAGGTCTCGTCCCGTCGTGCATACAAATCGCAAGTTGTTTGCATTTTCAAACCGGATGGAAGTTGCTCCAAGCAGTTCCCTGGCTTTCATCACGGCTTGCGATTATCACACTCTCGAGTTGCATGTCATGCTGTTCACTAGGCTCTTTCGCTTCGCGAACACGCAAACTTCGTGACTTGCGTTCACTATGCTTAAAATGGCCTGTCACTTTTCCATCCGTGCAGAAAAAGCGAGCAGTCTCACCGCGAAAAAATACCCGTCATAAGCTATAATTGCGCCTTCTTGACGATATTCCTCCACAATCCAAGCTCGAATAGAACCTTTAATTCTTGATACTGCATTCAACGTCCTTTCGGTCTCTCGGAAGCGAGTGCTCACATACATCTTCCTGTATAATCCCAGTGAATCCCAGGCACGGCGCACTTCTCCGAGAGGGAAGGACACCAACAGGAACGCCACATACAAAAGTCAAGTGGTGTGTATGCGTGTCTGCATCTCGGGCCGCCAACCAGCAGACACGCTTTGCCACAGCTCGACAACCAACACGCGCACTCGCCAACTTGCCGTCTCACACACGTGCACCAGCACGCTCACACTCGCTCGCTCGCTGCAGATGCTCGCGTCGCCGCTCGAGAGCGCCACCGCCGCCGCGATGAGCCGCAAGCGCCCGCGCGTCGGTGCTGACGCGCCACCGCAGCGTCTGCTGTCGTTCGCCAGCCTCTCGGCCGCCGCTCCGCGTGCCGTCCTGCTCCCCACTATCTCACAGCTGCTTGGCCAGCAGCAACAGCAACAGCAGCAGCAGTCGCCTCCGCCGTCGCTTGCGGCGCCTGCACGCCAGCGTCTCAGCGCCGCTGGTGACTATGTCGAAAGCCGCCAGCAGCAGGCGTCTCAAACAGCTCTGGTCGACGAGAACACCACCAGCTCGTGCGCCACGCCTGCTACCACGTCCGAGGACGAGGACGACGAGGCGGAAGACAAGACGCCGTGGCCGTCGGCCGCGCAGTACCACGACATCTTCCGGAACCTGCGCGCAGGCGACGTGCCAGTGTACGACCTCGGAGTTGACCCGCGCGGGGTGCCGCTCCATCCCGAGTTCATTTACAGCCAACCCGTGTCGTGCATGTACTTTCTCAAGTGCGCGCAGCTGCTCGGCAAAGGCTCGTTTGGGTTCCCACGGAAGAAGAAGCCAGCGGCCGTGGCGACACCAAGCGGCGTGCAGTTTATGGCTGGGACCATGGACGCGACTGGCAAGAAGCTGCTCGCAAAGAACAAGAAGGAGTCGAGCAAAGACTTTGAGTGGCGCAAGATGAGCTTCGTCACGGGGCTGCCCAAGAAGCAGCCAGTCGTGCGCTACATCACAGCGACGTGCTACAGTCGCGCGAGCGACGTGTCGGCGAAGAAGAAGGTTTTCCGCATGCACGCTGTGATGCTCGCGAATGAGGCTGGCGACAGCGAGACGGGCGAGTACGTGCTGGTGCACATCCGTGCGGGCGGCAGCAAGCGCGTCGGACTGCGCGCGATTGCTGGCGATGCGGACGCGCTGGCGTCTCCGCCTACGAGTCGTGAGCGTGCAGAGACTGTGCGCGTGCTGCGTCCGATCTCGCCGCCGATGGTCGCGGCTCCGTCGTATGACAGCCAAGCAGCGTCGTCGTCGCCACGCAACAACAAGAAGCTGCTGCACGCGGACTTGTCGTCGAGCCACTTTGCGCTCCCCGAGCCGACTGGCGCGGGCTTTGGCAAGTTCCAGCTCCCGCGGACGCCACCGCAGCTGCAGACGCTGTCGCCGAGCCGCTTTGGAGGGCTCCAGCTGCAGCCGCTGCCGTCTCCACCGCCGATGGCGCGTCACCCGACGATGAACTCGGGCAAACTCGCGTCTGCACGGCAAGCGATGCGCGACATGATTTTGCAGTCGTGCAGTTCGCGGGACGAGATGGCCGAGTACGTGCACTGCCTCCAAGAGGAGCTCGCGGCGCTCCAGCAGCAGACGTCCCCACCCCGAAACTGAGTCAATTGACTCACTCGCTTCCTTGAATAAGTTCAAGTAGCTATTGATAGACAAGAATTCAGAACTCCACTCACTCACTTTGATGATGAGACTCCGAACCAGCGTGTTTGTCCACTTCAGCTTCTTGTCGCTCCACTGACGTCATGGTGACTGCGATTGCAGCTGCGCTGTCTGTCGTCCAGTGCGTGGCGAAGCGCCGGCGGCAGCTCGAGCGGCTCGAGTTCGTCCTCAGTGCCACTGCGCAGCGAGTCGCTGAAGGAAGCTCTCGCCACCGCCACTCAGCAGCGCGACAGTGTGCGCTCTCAGAGACCGCGCAACACGAGCGCTCCTGCTCGCTCCTGCAGCTGCTGCTCGTGGCGCTCACAGGCGAGCAAGAGAAGCAGCCAGACGTCCAAGCGCTCTTCGCCTCGGCGCTGGTGCTCGAGGTGAGTGAGTAGACAGGCGCGTGAGGCTTGTGACGAACGAATGACACGCTGACGCTAAACACTCGCAGGACTTTGCACTCACGATGCCGCGGCTGCTGGAGCTGCGGGACGAAGAGGAACACGTCGTCGAGCGCACGGAGGTTGTGTGGCTCGCGATCCGCGACAGCTCGAGAGCTCAAGACGAGGTCCTCGCGCACTGTGCGCTTAAATGGACTGCGTTAGTTGCCGGTGCCGCGTACCTGCGCGACGTCATTGCGCGCGTGCAGGAGCTCCACGACCAGCGCGTCGGCGCGTCTCGACCAGCGTCGTGGCCCGTGAGCCACGAAGCGTGGGACTCGGCTAGAACGGATGGTGCCTTCCGCCAAGTGCTGGCGCCAAAGACGCTGACGAGCGTACGGCCATGCGTCGTGGTGAACCACCATCTCGTACGGATGCTCGCTGGTGGCGCCGAAAGCTGTGACGAGGAGCAAGTCCGATCCTACTTCTTCATTGCAAAGAGATCGTGAGATGGATGCGTGTGAAGAGCTTTCATTCTCGCTCTGACGCACGCACACACGCGCTTGTTATTGTGGCTGCTTGGCGTTCGTCCCACCTGCGTTAGTCATACAGTGAGTGGTACAGGTTCCGACAGGATTGATCACAAGCGTCACTGCCTTGGCCCGCTTCAACGTCGGATCGGAGGAACGAGGCGTCGAAATTCTCTCTCACCGGCTTCGCCCCATATGGCTTGTGACGCTAGGTGACACTGCGAAAGTGACAGCACGTTGGTGGCTGTGCTGGCCAGGTGGTTGGGACACTCCACCTCCGGACGTCCGCGTCGTCCTCGAGCCTGCGGATTGATTTACTGGCTCGGTCGCTCTCGTTGCACTTATCCAGCCGTCAGTCAGTCAGTCTGAAGAAGTTTGTCTTCTTCTGGCGGCTGGGGAACACAATCAATCATCTGCACGCTTTCGGCTTCTCTTCTCTTCGCCATCGAGCTGGTGGATGCAAGAAGTCAGTCTGGCAGTCGCTTAGCCACGCTCACTCACTCACACACAGGCGCTACCTGCGACCCGTGACCCTCCGACCTTCCTCTAAAGCCCACGCGAACGAAACAAAGATGGCGGCGCCAGCGTGTCCGTCATCTACGACACTCGTAGCGACCACAAGCACACGATCAGCGCTCCTCACAACATCGAACTGCTCGACCACCACACTCAGTCTGACCCAGCACTCTCCTGGCGATGGCTCACTCACACTCGACGCGCAACGGTTGGGGATCGCCAGCTATGTCCACGCCGTCAACTTCCCGGCCATTGCCGTGTACGAAAGCATTCGGCAAAGTCGCAGGTCGACACCCCCGTGTGGTATGTAGCTCAGTTACTCACGAGCTCCGCTCTCTTCACATGATGCACAGGAATCTCACTGGGAATCCACTCCAGACCGCCGATCTCTCGAGTGCGGACCCCACACTGACGCAACTGTACGCAGTGAGCGCGCCAGTGTGCTGAGCTCTTCTTGTGTCGGTCTCACTGATATGTCGTCGCTCGGTTACTAACTGTCGATATCGCAGCATCCTGAGCTCGTGCAACCTCTCGCCCCTCTCGGCACTCACGTTCCCCCGAGAGAATGACGGCGGTTCGTTATGGAATCTCACACTGTACGTTCATGTGAGGAGGATGGTCGTCTCAAGCTTGGCTTTGTGCTGGCGAGCTGACTGTTTCTTGGTCGCTCAGTGATCTCAGCAGCAACAACTTCGACGCCATCGACGCGAGCACGTTGCCAATCCACGTTCTGTCGCTGTACGTGACGTACAACTGACACACATGGCCAAAGTGGGCTCTGACTGACACCAAGATCTCTGCTCGGCTCGTCTCCTATAGCTCCCTCGCCAACAATGCGTTCTCTGGTCTCGTGAATGCCTCGCTTCCGATCTCTCTGGAGCGCCTGGACCTCGCAAACAACGCGATTGAGCGTATTGAGGCAACAGAGCTGCCCACCGGACTCCGTTTCCTGTGAGTTTGCTGTTGATCGCGCACTGTGATGCTCGACTCGCATGCATACAAGCATCCACACTAACTGACTGGTATCTGCTACGCTGGCGTTGTCACTGACTAACACAGCGATCTCCGTGGCAACCCGATCCAGTCCGTCGAGATCCGAGAGACGGACGTACCAATCGCTGCACGTTGTACCATCCTCCCGACCCTTACGCAGACAAGCTGCTCGGACACGAACGCCACGCTCCAGGACATTAACGGCCACCGTATCTGCGTCATCTCGGACTCACGCTTCGAGCAGAAGAAGGACCGAGTTCTCACGACCTCCGGTACACCAGAGAGTATAGTGATGGCGCCTGTCAGCTCGCAGTCTGCGTCCGCTGTCTCAGTCGCACTCGGTGTACTCTTCGTGGCGATCGGCGTTGTGGCGCTGGTCGCAGCTGTGCTCGTCGGCCAGCGTGTACGCGGCCAACGACGTGTTGTCCGACAGGACTCCGAGTCACTTCGCGAGTACGCCGACGGCAGCGAGCTCACGCCCCCAGCTGCGCGGACGGTCAATGGCACTCGGCTTTCGCAACGATTGAGTCGACAGCGCCCGCGTCTCCAGCCCCCGTCGCCACGCGGGTTCCTCGGGCCGCTGCTCCGCGTGCTCTCTGGCGTTCGACGCGAGTCCGACCCAGTGCCAAAGACGTCGGCAGCTCACGACAGTTCTACCAACAAGTCGATGGACAGGAGCTCCCGCGCAGTTGTCGCGCTCGCCAAGTTTCGACTCGCAGACGACTGCGTGCAGCTCGGCGAGCTCGTGTTCCAAGGCGCGTGCTTCCGCTACTTGGCGACCATCTCTGGCACCGACAACAGCAAGAGGAGAGCGCTCGCGAGCCGCCTTGGCCCCGGCGTAGCGACTCGCGATCCGCACCAGGTGCATGTGTTCATGGACGAGGTCGTTCGAAGCGCGTCGCTCTCGCACCCAAAGATTGCGTCGTTCCTCGGCTTCTGCCAAGTGGGCGGCGCTCCGTGCGCATTGACAGAGCAGCCACCGAACGGCGACCTCGAGAGCTTCTTGGCTGTGCGTGCGCTCGAACGGCACGAGTTCCAATGGCTCAGTCGCGGCAAGTGGCCCACGTCCAAGGCGGAGGTTGCGCTCGACATTGTGGATGCACTCGTCCATCTGCACTCACTTGCGGCTGCGATCTACGTCCGCGACCTCCGAGCACGGCAGGTGTGGCTCGCAGAGGACTTCTCTGTGAAGCTCGTGTGCTTTGGGAACGACCCTCGGTTCGCGAGCCACCAACAGCGGACGCGCGAGCGGATCGAGTCGTTCGGTGGTGCCGCATCGTCGCCTACTGTGGCGGCGTCGACGTCGCTCGGGTCCGCTAGCGGTGTGTGCAACCCCCGTGAGAACTCAGTGGCGTGGATGGCGCCAGAGCTGCTGCAAGGACAGCAAGACGCCGACGAGAAGACTGTCGTGTACGCGCTCGGAGTGCTGCTCACGGAACTGGACACGTGCGAACTCCCGTACACACTCGGTATGGACGACGTGGATCGCGAACACGTTGCGACGCTCGTGACGTCGGGGTGCATTCGTCCGTCACTAGCGCCAGACTGTCCCGTGCCGATCCGAGAGCTCATTCTCCAGTGTCTCAGCTTCGCGCCGACGGACCGTCCCAGCATACGTGCAGTCCAGTCGGCGCTTCAGAGAGCGGTGGCGCGGAGTCGCTTACACGCCGCGTCAGCAACAGCTGTGAATGGTCCAAACATAACGTAGGAGCGTAGACGTATTGTCACATAACAAGAAGCACATGAAAGGCGAACCGAGTTGCTTGGAAAGCGGAGTGGAACCCTCAGCGGCGGAAGAGTGCGACGTGTGCGCTGACGAGTGCGATCGAGACGACAGTAGCGAGCAGCGGCGCATCCATGATCCACTGCAGTTAGGCAGAGCTAGTGAGTACGTTGGTGTGCCAAGCCTGAAGAGAAAGAGGCCAGTGAACAGTGTGTGTAGCGCACCTGAAGTCCGTTCTCCAAGTCGGTCTCGTGAGGGACGACGACGCTCGCGTCCCATGCGAACGTGCCGTCCGGAGCAAGCTCAATGGCACTGTTACCAGCGTCGACAGACAACAATCAACGTGAGCTCAGGCGACCAACGCAAGCGACTGACTGGTTCTCCCTCCACAACGCGACGGACCCAAAGTTCCGGCCGAGAAACACGTCGTCAAACTCAATGTCCCACGGTGGCAGCCCAGTAAAGTGCGCCATTCCCAGACGCGCGACGAGCCTGCTCACGAACGGGACAACGCGAGTGGTCAGGAAGTAGAACGGGACGAGCTTCATGTCCGTGATCGCTGTCGAGCCTTTCGTGGCCCCGCTTGTGATGAGCTGGTCCAAGCACCGGGGTGCTGAGACCGCAGCACGCTCGCACACGCGCGAGTGAGCGAGCGTGTGCACGTCGCCGCCTACGAGAAGCTTCAGCGTCGCGTCGTCGTCGTCACCACTACGACTGTAGCGAGCGAACAAGTTGAAGAGCGCTTCCAAGCCCGGAAGCTCGGCGTGCATGCCCGGATACCTCTCTTTCTCGATCGCGTACGTGATCGCGCCTGTGAACGCCGAGTGGAAGAAGAGCGGGACGCTCGAGAGCACGACAACCCCGTTCTGCTTGCTCTCTGCAGCCCAGTGGGCCAGCTGGGACGCGAGACGCGTCATCTGTGCATCGCCGACGAGTTGCGAGACCAGCTCTGACTCGTTCGCTGTCGGGCCGAAGCCGCGATCGAAGCGCAGGTCCATGAAGAAGAGCTTCAGTTTGCCCACGTCGACTGCAAAGTACACTGGGAAGCGCTTGACGACGTCATCCAGCGGTTCGAACAGAAAGTCGACGTGAGCGAAAGGAAAGTCGGCGTGCAGCTGGTACTGGTACTCGTAGTACACTTGAATCCCTGCGCGGTAGTGGAGGGCGAGGCCCCAGAGCAGCTCCTGCTCGCGTTCCAGCGCTGTTGCCGCCCTGGGACCGAACACCCGCTGGACGCGCTCGTAGTTGAGGTTATTGGCGACTTCGTGGTCGTCTGGGATCATCCAGTGCGCGCCAGTCCGAAGCGCTCGCTGGACGATTGGTCGACCAAACGTGCGACGATAGAGCGACCGGAACTGGTCCAAGAGAGCATCAAAGCGCTGGCGAAGCAGCTCTGGCTGCTCCATCATCAGCTCCCTCGACACTGGCACAACCGGAATGCTCGCAGCGCCAGCGTCTACATACACTTGGTCGCCAATGTGCGCCATCCCAAAGTACGAGTCGGAGTGGCTCTCCATGTCATCGACGATCCGCTCCCAGAGCGTGTCGTCCCTGTCGTCCACGTAGCGGTCGCACGAGACGACGAGCACGCGGTCAGGCGCGGCCTTCTGCTCTCCTTCTTGTTCTAAAGAGCGTGATGCTAGCGGTGTGCGAAACCTGACGAACTCTTCGTCGTCTGTGGCCGCGGCGATTCGCAGACCCACCGCATACGCACAATTGGGCTCAAGATCGTCCAGTATCAGCAGGTCTGGCGAGCCGCCCTCCATTGCGTCCACGCCCCACTCGCGCTGCAGTTTCAACATTGCAGGCTGTGAGTCGTACGCTCTTGAGACCGCGAAGACGCGCACGTGCAGTGTGAAAGGGGTGTTGGCAGCGCCATTCGGCCGCTCGAACAGCACACGAGCGCGAGTGGCGGAGACGCTGCCTACGACCAAGAGCAGATTCGGAACTGCTTGTTCTGCCAATGCAGCTGTCCCTTCGCTGCTGTCGGCACTGGCGGTGGTGCAACACACGGATGTCCAGAGCACGAACGACAACAGCACCGCAACTGCGGTGTGTCGTTGCCAGCAGACCATGACGGGCGGAGAATGAAAAGATTTGACAGGAGGGAATACGTCATCCTGTACAAGGGAATCGAGATCCCTTTGTAAGGCACAACTTCAACTTGCAGCGGTTTCATCAGCCTCATTGCTCGTTTTCACCTTGTGTCTGACTACAGTAGCAAGAGGACGAGAAGAAGCGATGACAGACACAGCGAGCGACGCGGGCCTCGTTGCGGAGATGCAGAGTGTGCTCACGCACATCCCCGATGCCATCTCGCTCTACAAGACCGAGCTGGAGAAGCTGCTGACCGCGTTCGTCAAGTCGCAAGAGAGCGAGCAGCGCTTGCTGTACCGCACGAAAGAGATTCTCACCGAGATCCACAGCAGCCACGAAGCCATGTTGCGTGACCAGGAAGAGGAGAACGAGGTGGCGGTGCAGAAGAAGAAGACCAAGCTCGAGCTCGACGCTGTGCACCAGCAGATCGCAGCGTCGCACCAAATGGAGGCGGACAAACAGCAGAAGCTGAACGACTTGCGCGGAAACCTCGCGCTCTTGCAAGAACAGCTCTCCAAGCTCTCTGCGCCTGGCAACAACGGCAACGGTGAGGTGCTTCTCAACGAAGAGCAGGAGCTGCATATCGCGAGCATGAAGCGGCAGCGAGCCGAGTACGCGCGGGACGTCGAAGCCAAGTCGACGACACTCCAGGACCTGCGTCGAGACACGTCAAACCTGCACGCGTTGCTCCAAGAAGAGGAAGCGAAGAACGCGCAGCTCGAAGAGGACCAAGCAAAGGTGAGCAGTATGATCCAGGAGAAGCGGCAGCTGACGGAGAAGGAGGTGCGTCGCAAGACCACGCTCGAGAGAGACCTGAAGCTGCAGAAGCAGATGCTCGAGCACGTCCAGTTCGAACTCGCAGCGAAAGAAGCGCTGAAGAAGGAGAACGAAGAGACGATGCGGAAGAAAGAGCTGCTCATGCGCGAGTCGAAGCAAAAGATGGAGAAGTACTTGAAGCAGTACGACGCGCTCTTCCGAACGACGCACTCGCTCACCGACGCGATGCAGACCCAGTGGCAGAAGAACGTGGAGCTCCACAAAGAGAACGTGCACTTCGAGCAGGAGCTCAGTGTGAAAGAGACCCGGGTCCAAGTGATCAGTCGCGACGCGGTCAAGATCGAGAAGCTCATTGAGATTGCGAGGGAGCAGGTCCTGGACATGGACGCCAAGCGCGTCGAGTGCGACGCTGAGCGTGAGCGGATCAAAGTGGAACTCGAGAACCTCATGAACGGCGAGATGGAAGCAGAGAAGAAGCAGAGCGAGCTCCTCAAGAAGAAGCTCGACGAGATGCTGCGCGAGCGCGAGGTGCTGAACAAGATGCTGGTGAAGGCGAACGATCGGACGCAAGCGACGTTCGATCTCATGAAAATCAAGGAGAATACGATGAAGAACCTCGAGAATGAGATAAACGGGTTAAAAACGCAGGTGAAGAAACAACGTGCGCAGATTCAGCAGCTCGTGGGCGACCGCGAAAAGTACGAGCGAGAAGCCGCACAAGCGACACAGAAGTTCATGACGTCACTCGAAGAAGCCAAGCTCCAGGAGCTCCAGGTCGTGTCGCTGCAGCAAAAGATCGTCGAGAGCGAGAGCCGCCTCAAGCAGCAGCAGAATCTGTACGAAGCGGTGCGTACAGATCGGAATTTGTACAGCAAGCAGCTCATCGAGAGCCAGGAGGAGATTGGGGACATGAAGCGCAAGTTTAAGATCATGAACCACCAGATCGAACAGCTCAAGGAAGAAATCACGTCGAAGGACCACGCGCTCGTGAAAGAGCACTTTGACCACCACAAAGTGGACAAAGAGAAGGAAATTTTAAAGAATGAGCTGTTGCGCATCAAGAAACAGATCCAGTCGTCCGAGCAGATCATCTTGAACCAAGAGCTCGAAGTCACCAAGCTTGCGAAGATCATTCAAGAAGCGGACGAAGAGAAGCAGCGACAAGTGAAGGAGTATGGCTGTGTGATCCACGACCGCGACACGCTGCGCCAGCAGCTCATTCAGCGGAACGAGGAGCTTCACGTTCTGTACGAGAAGATCAAGATCCAGCGCTCGACGCTGAGCAAAGGGCACCACCAGTTCCAAGAGAAGCAAAAGGAGATCCAGAGCCTGCAAGAGCGGATCCACAGTCTCTCGTTCGAGAATGAGGCGAGCAACAACCAGCTCGAACATGAAGGGTCGCTCAAGCACGAGCTCTTCCGCCTCGAGAAGGAGCTGCTGCAAGAGAAGACCAAGATCCGAGCGCTCTCGGACGAACTGGACCACCCGCTGAACGTCCACCGGTGGCGCAAGCTCGAAGGCAGCGACCCGAAGCGCTTCGAGGTCATCCGGAAGCTCCAGGCGATCCAGAAGAAGCTCATCAAGAAGTACGAGGAGACGACGCTGAAGGACCTGCTCATTCTTGAGAAAGAGAAACTGTACGTCGAGCTAAAGACGATCCTCGCGCGCCAGCCGGGCGCGGAAGTCGCGGAGCAGCTCGTCGTGTACAAAGAGACGCTCAAAGCCAAGCAGAACCAGATGCGCAAGATGGAGGAGGAGCTCCAGATGTACAAGATGCAGGTGAACGAGTACCGGCGCGACCAGGAGGTGCTCGAGAAGGAGAAGCAGCGTCTCCAGAGCGAATGGATCGACGCGCAGCTCAAACAGCACGGAGCGAGTGGCAGCACCAGCAACCAGTTTGGCAGCACACCAGACGCGTAAGCGACAGAAGCGCATTTGCAACACCCAATGTTGCAAATCAATGTGGCTACAAACTCGGTACTGTACTTTCAAATCTTATCTCTCAGCCCTGCCAATTGGGGCTGCACATGTGTAGTGGCTCTTTGACGGCGTCTCACGCGGCCTGCAGGAAGCTCGCCGCCTCCAAAGATGTCGCCTGCGTGCTCCCAGCACTTGGCGATGTCAGCGGCGTGCGCGCCATGGGCTCCATGCCGTCCTCGGCCGCGAACGCGAGCGTCTCCGGCCGCTTCAGCGACAGTCGGCGCTGCATCGAACTGCATGGCTGCTGCTGCATCGCAGCTGCTGCAGAGACTGCGAGCAGCGCACTCGCGAGGTCTGCGCGTGTCGTGCGCAGCTGGTAGCTCGGCGCTGAGAGGCAGAGGATGTCTGGATACCGCTGTTCAATCGCTGCGATCGACGCCTGGTGCTGTGCCCGCACGCGTTGCTGGGTCGCCGCCTCACACGCGTTCAGCAGCGCCTGGTCCAGTGCCTGGCGCACGGCCGCTCCACCGACTTGCGTGAGCACAGTGTAGAATTGTAGACCGTCCAAGAGCGTTCGCTGCGCGTCCTTGTCCTCGCTCGCGTCGGTCGCGTCACTGTCGCTCTCGTACTGGTCAATTTCGCTCTCACTCTCGTACTGGTCCACGTCGCTCTCATCCACGTCGTCGCTCTCGTACCCGCTCGTCTGCTGTGGCTGCTGGGCCTCTGCGATGTGTAGTTTACTGCTGTGGACGCTGTCCCCCTTCGACGGGTTCGTGAGCGTAACAGCTGTCGGCAGCGTGCGCTCGTGCTGATTCGCCATGAGCAACGAGAGTCCAGAGACGTGCAGCGCCGCTTGTGTGAGTGCGTGCAAGCGAGGGAATCGGAGAATGGCAGCAGCTGGTGGCTGCTCTTGCACGGCTGGCGGCGCTTGTTCCACCCCACCGCCGACAAGGGAGATGAGCGCGCGTCGCAGGCGGCGGGTGGTTTCTTCGAATGTCGCGGCCGTTCTTTCGGACGCTTGCGGCAAACGGCGACGGGGCGACGGCAGGGCGAGCGGCTCGAGTGCGCGCAGACAGGAGCGCTCGAAACTCTTGAGGCTGCGACGCCGCTTGCCCACGCGTGCGACGCCGAGTGCGCCGAGCCCAAGCGCACAGCATGCGACGAGCGCGAGACACGCCAGCAGCGCGAACATACTGAATCCCTGACGATGAGTGCGTGTGTGCGAGTGGTGCTTGGCTGGAGCGCGTCGAAAGCGAAAGTGACGTCAGCTCTTTCTGCACAGTGTGTGCAAATCGGAGGTGGTTGAAGAGCCGGCCGTTTCGCGCGACCTTTCAGAATGTACACTTGAAGTTTGTATGCTGACGCGGTGGATCCACAGAAGGATCGAAGAGTGCTGCTGTGACTATATTAGTTGTGTGCTGGTGTCGGTATTCTGTCTCGTGATGCAAGACGCTCGTAAGTTGAGCAGGTGCGTCTGCGTGCGGCTTCCATGGATGGTGGGTGAAGGCGCCACATTTGGCTGTAAAAGGTCGATGGATGGGTCCATGTGAGCGCATGGGTGCGTTGCTAAGGTGGTTGGTTGGTCCCACTCTGGTTTCATGACTGCCTGCAAGCAATAAACCCCGACAACCTCTGACAACAAGAGAAAATGGACGCTGAACGCCTCTGGATCGCGCTGCGAGTCGCGCTCGAGACGCACGGCTGGACGCTCCTGCTCGTCGCATCGCTGCTGCTCGTTGCGCGCTCGCAGCTCCGCGCGTTCTTGCAGCGCGCGCACGAGAAGCGCACACTCGCTGCTGCGAACGGTGCGTCTGCGAGGCGGCAGCCGTGTGTCGGACTCTGCCACGGAACTGATGCGATCCTGTCCTGTGTATGTGAATGTGCGCAGAGCCGTCGCGTGTCGCAACGTTGCAGCGCGAGACTTCGCGCATCCGCGAGGCGCAGCAGACGCGGCTCACAAGTGCAGGTGCCACCAGGCTCAAGCCCAAGCCGCAATACTGAGACGGAGTTAAACTGCCATCCTGGCGCAAACGGAAAGATAAGGAAGGGACCGAGAGAGTCGGTGTCAGTGTCCTGACGTGTGTCAGTCCCAGCTGGCTCGTGTTGCAATAAAGCGTGTTTCCTCCCTTTCGTTCTTCCTCCCTTCCTTTTGTTCTTCCTTCCGCTCACTTGCATTCGGTCACCTTCACTCGACCCCCTCCCAACTCGACCCGACTCGCACAGCCGCACGCTCCCACAGCCACCCGACTGACTCAGTCCCGACAGAGCGCGAGCTCAAGCCCACGGTCGCCAAACTCGCGCAGAAAGTTGTCCACGATCTTCTCGTCGAGCCGGTAGTAGTCTTCCACCGACTTGTGCGACTTGACGTCCAGGTCCACGACCGCCACGACGCAGTTAAACGTCATGTCGCGGAACGCCACCGCGTGCTCAAACTCCCGCAGGTGCTCAAACCGCTTCTTCTTCTTCAGCTTCGTTGTTGTCGTCTTCGCCTTGGCGGTCGCCCCACCACTGGCGCTCTTCACGCTGCACGGGCTCCGCGAGCCTGGCGGCTCTGTTCCTTGCCAGCTGCTGCTGCTGCTCTTGTCGTCAATCGACCGACGGAGACACAGCAGCAGCGAGCAGTCCTTGAGCGTCGTCGCGACTTGGAAGCGCTGCAAGAGCTCCTGGTAGAAGCCCTGGAGCGCACGCAGTGACAGCTCTTCCCAGCTCTTGGCGCCTCGCACAGCGTCCACGTCTGGGAGCTGGTGCAGCGCCACGCGGAGGAATGCGAGGCACCGAGCCAAGCTCCCGGCCCGCTCCACGTCGTCCGCTTGTTCACGCTCCTCCCGGTCTTCCTGCGCCGCCGCCTTGGCCCGCAGCGTGTCCACCAAGTGCCCTAGCATCGCAGCCGTCCCGCCACCACCCGCACTCTTCTTCTCGGTTGTCGCTAGCAGCTCAAGACGCTGAAGCAGCAGCTGAATGTGCCACACGCCGTCTGCTGAGATATGGTCCAGCAGCTGCATCTGCTTCAGGTCGTCCAGGATCTCGATTTGCATAAGCACCTCCGTAATGAGCTCGACAACGTCTGGAATGAGATGGTCCCGTGCGTCGTCAAACTGGTCGTCGGCACTGCCGCCGCCGCCGCTCGCGTCAAAGTCCGTCTCCGCGCCGATCGAGTGGCACGAGCGCCGGAAGCCCAAGCGCTTGCGGCGACAGTACGAGTACCGCGACTGGGCCGCGCCTTTCGGAAGCGCGTCCGCACTCAGCCCCGTGATCACGTTCACGACTTCGTCCTGGTTCGAGCGCACAAAGACCTTGAAGTTGTTCTGCGGCGTCCGCTGGAGCGCTCGGAGCGCTTGGCGAATGCGCGTGCGGTCGCGCGAGAAGAGGTCGAGCGGACAGTACTGGCTGATCTCTTCGACCTTCCCGAGCGCTTGCTTGTAGTGCTGGTGCATGCAGAAGCGGCAGACTTTCTTCTTAATGTCTGGGATCAGCGCGCCTTTCGGCTTGAACCCAATCTTCGGCTTGATCTCGACGCAAATGTTGCGGAAGCAGCAGTCAAAGATGTTGCGGTGGTAGCTGCTCAAGAGCCGGCGCAGGCGGGGGACGACGCTCGGCGGCGGCGCTGACAGCAGCTCACTGTGGACCTTGTCATCGTCGTCATCGTCGTCATCATCGTCCTGGTTCTTGTCGTCTTCGTCGTCCAGTGCGTCGTTCACTGCAGCGTCCGAGTGCTCGTCTTCGTCCGTGAGGTCGAGAGTGGACGCAGGCGTGCGCGTGTCGTCCTCTCGGTCATTATCACCTGGCTCCTCGACCACAAAGTCGGCCGGAATGTCCAAATCATCTTCGGAAAAGAGCAGCGACGTGTCGTCGGGCGGCGGCAGCGTCACGTCCGGCAGCATCATGACGCACTCGAGCGACACGTCAATCTGGCTGTGGCGGCGGTGCGCTGGCCGCGTCTCGAGCGCCAGCAGCTGCTCGTTGAGCGCGAAAAGGAAGCTCTGGTCCACTTCCAAAAGCTCCGCCACTTGCAAGAACGAGCTCCGTTGCGGGAGCGACTTGGTCCGTGCACTGCGAGTGATGGTCTTGTCGCCGACCGTGACTTGCTGCACTAAGTACGGCATGATCCGGTCCGTCGCGTACTGCAGCACTTGGCGTGGGTGCGGGTAGTGCGGTGTGTACGGTTTCTCGCCCGCCACGGCCGCCTTCACGTGGTGCGCAAGTCGCTTCTTCTTCTTCTTAGCGACCGCTTGGTCCTCCTCAGCGTCGCACTTCTTCACGCGCAGCAGCTTGCCCTTAAAGTACGCAGCTGTTGGCACAGCGGTCGCAGCGCTCGGGTGGTGCCGGAAGAGCACGTTCGCACCGCCCTCTGCTACGTATTTCCACTCGCGACCGCAGAGCGGCGGTGTCACACGTGCGCCATTCGCGTCTGCAGCAAGTGGTGCAGATGGACCAGCGACGATGCTGCGCGTGGGCTTCCCAGTAGTAGTCGTTGGCAGCGTGCGCGCGTACGCGGGAGGTGGCGTCGCTGGCGGCGGCGGCGGTTTGAGCAGGAACATGTGCACGCACAGAGGGTCTCAGGAAGAAGCGAACCAAGCGACGGGTGCGGGTGGTGGCGTTTCTGCTTCTGGCCCACGACTTCTCTCGCGCGCGCTTGCAGCTTACACATCAATGGTATGTTTCACTACTCTGCAAGATCGATATATGCTTCAAAGTATTTACCATTTTGAGCGCGGACGACAAAAACTCGCTTGCGAAACGAAACACTGGGTGAGAAAAAAAGAATCCTTCAGCATACTGAAGTGAAGACATCTCGGTGCCGCACCATGTCACATACACAATCAAAGTCGACGAAAAAGTAGCCATTTCTGCATGTTCGGAAAATGTCGCAATAATTCCAACCGCGTGACCATCAAAAAGCAAAAACTGGCACAAAAGCACCCCATTCATTCAATACAGGATGGAAAGGAAAACAGCGCGGACAGTCCAGGCAGCACTCGAAAGCTCACCAAGGAGATGCCAAACTACCGCCACCACCAGTGCCGCCACCTTAGAGCTTGGACTGGCTCAACTCGAGCTTGGAGATCGTGCGCTTGTGCACCTCGTCCGGGCCATCCGCAATGCGGAGCGTGCGCATCGCTGCGTAGTAGTACGCGACCACAAAGTCCTGCGAGACGCCGGCCGCACCAAAGAGCTGGACCGCGCGGTCTGCGACAGCGCACGCCATGTTGGGCGCCACAATCTTGATCATCGCAATCGCTTGCGCAGCGACCTTGTTGCCACGCTGGTCCATCTGGTGCGCTGCTTGGAGCGTAAGCAGCCGCGCGCTGTCAATCTCCATGCGCGATTTCGCAATCTCCGAGTTTACGAGCGCATTTTCAGCGAGCAGCTGCTTGAACGTCGTGCGCGTCTTTGCACGCTGGACCATGAGCTCGAGGCACCGCTCGGCCACGCCGATTGCGCGCATGCAGTGGTGGATCCGGCCGGGGCCGAGGCGTGCTTGCGCAATCTCAAACCCGCGGCCTTCGCCCAGCAGCACGTTTGCGAACGGCACGCGCACGTCTTTAAAGATCATCTCCATGTGTCCGTGCGGCGCGTCGTCGTACCCAAAGACCTCCATGGGCCGCACGACCGTCACGCCAGGCGCGTCCATCGGCACGAGGATCATCGACTGTTGACGGAAGCGGTCGGTCGCGGGACTGCTGCCACCTGGCGACTGCTTGTTTACGTTCTTGCCCATGACGATGATCGTGTTGCAGCGTGGGTCACCTGCGCCTGAAATATAGAACTTGTGGCCCGTGATGACGTATTCCCGCGTCGTCTCGTCGCGCCAGATCTCGGTTTCAATATTCGCCGCGTCTGACGACGCCACGAGCTTCTCGGTCATGGCAAAGCACGAGCGCGTGCGGCCTTCCAGCAGCGGCACGAGCCACGCGTGCTTCTGCGCCGGCGTACCGAAGCGCGCGAGGATCTCCATGTTGCCCGTGTCGGGGGCCGAGCAGTTGAAGACTTCGGGTGCGAGCACGAGACTGCGGCCCATGACCTCGCACATGAGCCCGTACTCGAGGTTCGTGAGGCCGTGGCCGTACTTAACGGCTGGGCCTTTGCCGTCCAGCGGCTCGACCTCGCAGTGCGGCAAGAAGAGGTTCCAGAGCCCCAGCGCCTTGGCTTCCGCTTTCAGCGTCTCAATGATTGGCGGCACCACGTCCCAGGCTTTCCCAGCCGCACGCGCGTCCGCGAGTTCTTGGAGGTGGAGGTGCTCAGCTGGGTACACGCGTTCTTGGCAGAACTTAAGCACTTTCTTGTAGATTTCGAGCGCAAATGGGCGGATCGGGAACGGCAGAATGTGCCCGAGCTCCGGTTCGGGGTACAGCGACACGGTCGAGCCCGTGACGTCGCTCACGAGACTCAGAATCAGATCCATCGCGGTCTTGGACTCCTGTGCGTGAGCGGATGACGCGTTCCCGAGCAGCGAGCGCGCGTACACGCCGTGGCAGATCGCAGCGAAGCGGTAGAGCACGATCGCCAGGAAGAAGTTCCACGTCGCAGTCGTGAGAGGGAATCGCTTGGCGCGGCGACAGTAGCCCAGCAACAGGTCGGCTTCTGTTGGGATGCCGAGCTTTGCGAGCGGCTGCCCGCTGAGCCCAGGCACCATCACCTTCGCGCCGGCCTTCGCAGGCATACGGTACGCGGACGCGAGCGTCGCGACGTCCGTGAACGGGTTGCCGATTGTGCAGAGCTCCCAGTCGAGGATCGCGACCACGCGCGGCTCGGTCGGGTGGAAGATGACGTTGTCGATCCGGAAGTCGCCGTGGACAATCGCCGCCCGGTCCGCGGTCTCTGCGTCCGCCGCGTCCACGTTATCTGTCGTGATTAGTAAACATAGGATAGAATGATGCGTCAGTCACCAGCCACGACCAGAGCTCTGGCTCGTTTACTCATATACACCCACACACGGACCTTCGAGCCACTTCTTGACCTTGTCCATGCGCGGGTTCTCCTTCACGCCCGCCTTCTCAAACACCGAGTGGCCAGCAGCGACCTGCTTGTTCCAGCGCGCCACAACACGTTGACAGTACTGGTCCGCTTTGCCAAAGTCGCTAAGTCCGACGGCCTTGTAGTCCACAGCGTGGAGCTTCACGAGCGCGTCGAGCGCCGAGCTGTACATTGCGTAGCGGTAGAGCGGCTTGACGCCCGGCAGCGACGGGTCCTTGAAGATGCGGCCCTCGACGTACTCCATGAGGTAGAACGGCGTGCCGATCACGCCCGCGCTCTCACAGAGCAGCACGGGCTTCGGCACCGGCACTTCCGTGTACTCAAGCGCCTTGAGCACGCGGAACTCGCGCTCCACTGCGTGCGCAGACGGCAGAATGTCACCGTGCGGCTTCTTCCGCAGGACCCAGCGGGCGCCGCTGCCGGCCATTACCACGAGGTACGTTGGGTTCGACTGCCCGTGCTGGAACTGCTGGATCTCGGCGATCGCGCCGTGGTGCGCGCCGAGCGCTGCGTGGATGTAGCGCTCAAGCGCAGGGGCGTCGATGGGCGCGCGCACGTCCTGCTTGACCATTTGGCTGAGAGGGGGGGTGGAGAAGGACGGAGAGGAAGAGGTCCGAGGAGCGCTTGGGTGGGTCGCGGTTGATTGGCGAGTGAGCTTGACAGAGGGAGGAAGGAAATTGGGATCGTGTTGAAC
>JAASGD010000593.1:0-19466 GCA_023334115.1 Globisporangium megalacanthum
TGCGTCGTTCGCTGGTGTCGATGTACTGGTACTGAGAGTGGGGCGATGTATCGAGACGGAGCAAGTCTGTGAGTCAACGAAGCCGTGTCAATCGACTAGCTTTTGCTTTGCGGGTGTCTACCGACCGACCGCCTTCAGTTGCCTACCGACGCACTGGTTGCGCTCACTTGTAGCTCTGCAGCGGCCACTGGCTCTGGTTTTCCTGGACGAACGCGTCGAAGCTCCGGGGCGGCCGTCCAAGGACGTCACTGACCGTGTTCGTGACCTGCGCCTCGGCGCCGGCCTCCAGCGCCTTCGCGAGTGCGATCTCGCTCACCACGTCGTCTGGCCGCACGCCCTTGATCCAGAGCGCAGGCTGCATGGCCCAGAGCGGGAAGTACGAGTACCGTACCGACTGCCCAAGTTGCTGCGAGAATGTGTGCGCCACTTGCTCAAACGAGAGCGCCTCTGGGCCCGTAATCTCCAGCTCCTTCACGCCGCCACTGATGCTCCGGCTGTCGGCATGCACGAGTCGCACGACCACATCCGCGACGTCAGTCGGGTGCACGAACGCCACTCGGCCAGTCTTGACACTCATCGACAGCGTGCGGCCACAGACCATCTCCCGCCAACGACCGTGTAGGAACGCGTCCATGCCCATTGTCGGCCGCACAATCGCGACACCATCGTCGAACGTTGCGCTCGCGTCACGAAGGTGCTGCTCAATATGCCAGTGCACACGGCCCGCTTCAAGCGCGGACGATTCGCGCACCAGTCCAGCCGCGCCCGACACTTTCACGACACGGCGCACTTGGAGCTGCTGCGCTGCACGGAGCAGCGTTAGCTCTGTGGTCAGGTCTCCACCGGCAAGCAGCACGCCATCGCAGCCGTCAACCGCGCGAAGGGCGTCGCCATCGCGGCTCAGATCAGCCGTGAAGTCGGATCGCTCAGGCAAGAGCCGTGGGAAGTGTGCGCGCAGTTCACGGAAGGCAGCGACATCGACAGGCGGCGCGTCTGGGGCCAAGGTGACTCGTAGCGCGAGGTCCGAAGCGGCTGTTGACGTGGAGGCAACGGCAGCGGCGGAGCGCATGACCGAGAGCGCGAGCGGCGCTGTCGCGCGCGTAAGTGGGAGCAGGTACGTGCGCGTCATGTGAGACGAGCGAAAATGGACAAAGAAAACGAGCGGATCCCAATCACTTCAAGCTGAAAAATGGGATGGGAACAGGTCGGTCGGCACTCTGTCGATTCTGTCGACCGATGGGACGAGAGGTCGTGACGAGCTCATGGACGCATGAGCTGACGACGCGCTCGTCAGCTTCTCCATCACTTGCAGACCCCGCACTTGCGCCAGCGGACTAAGTCGTCAACGTTACGGCGGTTGACAACAAGCACTCGTGCGTCCTGTCTTCTTCTCCGTTAATCAAAGATTCCACTGCGTTCGTGAATGCCCCCGTTGAGTGAAAGCGCATCGTGTGCTGCTCGCCTCCTCTCGCAGCACTTTCGCTCTCACTCTTGAAAACCCCGACTGCTGATCGCACCTCTGTGTAAACATGGCGATGGTGAACACGCACGAGGAGCTCCGCTCCATGGAGCGGCTCGAGCGCCTCTCGTCGGTCCTCCTGAGCGAAGCGCACACTGCTGACCACGACCACGAGCGGGTGGCGGACGACGGAAGTCTCAACGGCGAGAAGAAGCGAACGCTCAAGCGCGACGATGAAGAAGATGGGACCGGCGACGGCGCTAGCGGCGGCGCGCTACGTGACGGAGACGTGCCGAACCTCTACAGCAGGCGGTACATTGGCTTGCTCGTCCAGTACGCAGTCATTGGCGTCCTGTACGGCTCTCTACCGCGTGTCGTGTACCCGTTCCTGAACAACTATCTCCGCATGAACGGCTACCAGACACTCTCAGCGCGCGTGCTACTATCGCTGCCGTGGTCGTGCAAAGTCTTCATTGGCATCCTGTCGGACTGCTTTCCGATCTTTCACTCGCGGCGTCGCGCGTACATGGTCCTCGGCTGGCTGACCTGCTTCTCGGTGCTCCTCGCGCTCGTGTTTGTGGACCAAGCGCCGCCGTTCTACATGGACCGCGCACTGCGAGGCAAGGACCTGAGCAAGATCCCACGCAGCGACCTCGTCGGCCGCATCAACTGGAACGCGCCGAGCTCTGGCGCGCTCTACATTGTGCTCATGACGCTCGCGAGCGCGGGCTACTTGGTCGCCGATGTCGCAGCCGACGGCATTGTCGTGGAGTTTGCACAGCGCGAGCCGGAGCACGTGCGCGGCACCATCCAGTCCACCATCTACCTCGTACGCAGCGTCGCGATGATCCTCTCGGCGCTTCTCGTCGGCTTTGGACTAAACGGAAAGGACTATGGCGGGAGCTTTGATTGGGCGTTCACGATCTCGCAGCTCATGCTCATCTGCGCGCTCACCGCACTCTGCGCAATCCCAGCAGCGATCTGGTTTATCCACGAACCTCCGACGCTCCAGCGGCAGTCGTTCCGCAAGTACATGGTCCAGCTCTGGATGCTCTTGAAGAACACGGCGATGCTGCAGGTCATGGCGTACCGGTTCTTCAGCGGCGTCTTTGACGGGTTCACAGTGACAGCTGGCGACCCGATCCAACGCTACTGGGCGAAGGTGCATCCGATCAACGAGAGCCTCTTTAGTGTGCTGGGGCTCTGCGTCTTCAGTCTCGCGCTGTACGTGACGAAGCGGTTCGGGCTGCAGTGGAACTGGCGCACTGTGATCGCCTCGACTGTGATTGTCGTTGTGTTCATCGACGCGGTCGTGGGCATGCTCACCATCTGGGACGTGGTGCGCAGCCAGTGGTTCTGGCTCGGCACACCGATCCTGGAGGAACTGCCGGCCGCGATGAACTTCCTCGTGTCGACGTTTGTCGTTGTGGAGATGGCGGAGCTCGGTAACGAAGCTGCAGTGTACGGTCTGCTGACGACGATTTCGAACCTGAGCAGTCCGTTCGCGTCGTGCATCTCGAAGAACGTGAACGCTTTTTTCGACGTCAGTGTGGACGACATTGTTCGCGACACGACACACGTTCGAGTGCACGTCACCGTCACGTTCGCAATTGCGTACGCGATGAAGCTGCTGTCGCTCGGGTGGCTCGTGCTGCTTCCACGACAGAAGCAGGAGACGCAGGTTCTCAAGCGCAACGCTCGCCAGAGTGTCGGTGGCGGCGTCGCAGCTGTCGCGATTGGTATGTTTGCGCTTGTGTGGTCGATCTCCACGAACCTCATGTCGATCTTTCCGTCTACGGCGTGCCTGAAGGTGGCGGGCGGAGCCGGCTGCAGCAAGTAGGAGCATGCGTCGTGTCTTGGTTCTGGTTTTGACCACTCGTTTGTTCGCTTTCAATGTATCCTTTGGATCTTTGAATTATATCACAATTTCGTCGTGCTCAAACTACTTCACTGAAAGAGTGCTAACACGACAGCAACAATCGACAGGAGTGTGCAAGTTGTTCCCGTCATGGTCATCGCTGCAGATGCGCTCGGTGTGTTGGGACTTGGTGCAGAGGTGGCCGACTGCGTAGTTGACTGAGATGGATCGACAGACTGCAGCCACTTGGCAAGGAAATCGCCAAGCGCGACACCCGCGTCGCTCGTGATGCGCGTGTAGTTATCGTCCGCTGTGAACACGTGCGCCTCGCCTTCGACGAAGAACGTCGAGAAGCGCGAGCTCACAGCGCGATAGGCTGTCGTGATCGTGGTCATCTCCTGGAGACAGGTGCGCGAGATCACTGCGTGAGTGAAACGAGATGATAGCGAGTGAGAGAGAACAACCACCACCCGCAACTCGCACCGTGAAGAACTTTTCGCCAGACAGGAGTTTCGTGAACGGGAAACCAATGATGCTGTCCTCCATGAGCTGGTAGTAGAAGCGCTGTACCCGATCGGCCTTGCTGTCGATAAAGAGCCAGTAGCTGAACGGCAGCTGACGCAGCATCGCCGACACGAGCTCCACTGCACTCATCGTCTTGTTCTTGCACGCCGCGACGACGGTCGCCGGAGCTTTGAGGTCGACATCGCACGCGCCAAAATACTCCATGACTGAGCCTGCTGGTCGCTTCTCCTGTGGGAACACGCCCGCGTAGCTATCGCCAATGACGGAATAGCGCGTCGGAGACGCGTCGGTGAGATTCCACAGGCTGGCAACGTAGGCACTCAGCACCTGCGCTGCGATCGATCCGGCGCTCGCGCCGCCGAGAACGAGGTGCTCTGGCTTTGGATAGTTTGTCACCGCCCACGTGAGCGCCGACAACGAGTTCTCGTACCCCGTCATGTGCATCGGCATGTTCTTGCCGAGACACTGCGGTTTGCCTAGCAGCAGCGAGAACGGACTGTCGATTCCATGGATCTCAGTGTCGCCGACATGCAGATCGCCGCTGCAGTACGGGATGTGCACAATGTTCCAGTCCCGGAAGACGTTCTCCGGGTTTGTGCGGTTCATCACGCCGCTGCTTTGTGCGCTCGCATACGTCGAGAACGTGCTATCTTTGCCGAGCGAGCACTGCAGCGCAAAGTTGCACGTGTCGCGGTCGATGCAAGCGCCACCGCCTTGGAAAAACACGAGCAGCTTCGTCTTCTGTTGCTTGTTTGGGAACACCTGGAAGAAGTACGTTTGGTTGGTCTTGAAGTCCACTTTCGAGTCCTCAAAGTCATCAAACGCGCAACGCGTCTTGCCGCCGGGGTAGATGAGCACGCTGCTGTCGAGTGTGGACGGCACGATCTCGTCTGCGGCGCATGTGTTGTTGAAGCCGAGCGTGCAGACGGCATCTCCCGGTCGGAACGCCTCGGCCGGTGCGTACAAGCAGAGAGCGAAGAGGAGTGTCATCACGACATCACTGAACTTCATAGTCTTGCCAATGGGGTCTCTGGAGTGCGCTTGGGCTGGCAAATGCCGGAATGCGGTGTGAACAGCAGTCCCGACGGCTCTGGTATCAAAACAACTCGAGTCTCTTGCAGCGCAGTTGGAGGCTTTGCTGGACACTGGGAGTACTAGTATGTCGCACGAGTCTCACGGTCGGTCTCACGCGTTGTGGCATCCACTTCGCCGCCATGTTGACACCGTTGGTGAGATGGGGAGGCTCGCACCACTGCCAGTTACATAATTACACTCGCAAAGAGCTGCAAAGTAAGTGGTGAAAGGTGCCATTACGCGTCCAGCTGTCTGCAGTTTAGCTGAAGAGCTTCAGCACTGTTCACCACTATGAATCAGAGAATCAGATAAGTTCTCAAATGACTCAGAAAAATAGAGAACTATTTTTCTGAGTCGCCACCGATCCGCATGCTTGCATCAAGAGGTAAAATCCTTATCAATGCAACTACAGGAATACTCGTTTCTGCTGAGGGTGGCATCACCACCAAGAAATTTGTGCCCACAATGCTGCGTCTCGCAACCACGACCGCCGCTGCCGCTGCTGTGCGCCGAGCGTCGCGCGCCGCCGCTGCGAAGCCGCAGACGCAGGCGCTGCTGCAAGTGCTCGCCCGCCGCAGCCCCGGCGCCTCCTCGCGCTCCATTGCGTCCTCGCGTGCACGCCTGAACGCCGAGAAGGTATGTATTCTACAGCTACTCTTGTGTTTGTGCCGCGTTGATGCTCACACGTGCCTCGTGTGTGAGCAGCCTGGCGTCGAGAGCAGCACGCAGGCGGGCAAGCCGCAGGATGCGCTGGTGCTCACACCGTACGAGAAGGTGACGGCGACCGCCACGGGCGGCTTCTGGCTCGGCTTCCTTGGCCTCGGCGCCGCCGGTGTCTACTTTGTGATCCGCGAGCTCATGCCCAAGTGCGTCTCGCTTCACTGGGGCTTGTAACGTACCGCTTCACGTAAGGTTGGTGGCTGACGGACTCTTTCTGGTGCTGTCCTCGCTTCCAACACAGCCGCATGAGCCCAAATGGCCTCTTCAGTGAGGCGCTGGACCTGCTCTCGGAGAACACGGACGTGACGACGCGCCTTGGGATGCCGATCCACGGCTACGGCTACGACCGCGGAGGGAGCCGCGAAGGGCGGCGGAACCACATTGAGCACGTGGACCTGAAGGACAAGGACGGGAACCCGCGCTTGCGCATCAAGTTCAACATCAAGGGCCCGTCTGGCCACGCGTTCGTGTTTGCTGAGGTGAACCACGACATGGCGAAGGGCGAGTTCGTGTACCTCATTGTGCAGTTCACGTCGACGAACGAGGTCATCAAGGTCATTGACAACCGGCAGATCCTCATGGCGGACTCGAAGGAGGAGCAAGACGCGCTCCGCCAGCTGCTCGGTGGCCAGTGAGCGAGCGAATGAATGGTGAGAGAAGAGCGGACGAAGAGGGATGGTCTGACTGTCTTGCACAGTCCAGACAGAAGAATGGAAAGCAGGAGCACGTACTTCCCGGTACTGTCGCTGTCAGGCTGCCGAGACCTGTTGGTCGGGAGAATGAGGATGTCTCGTCTTCCTCTTCCTCTTCTCTCCTAATCCTCGTACAGGAACGCGTTCTGCGCCAAGTCTTTCCGCGCCACTTCGTTGCGCTTGTGTACGGCTTTCGACTTGTGGTCGGCCCGGCGCTTCGTTGTCGGCACCATACTCGCCCGTACAGGCCCCATGTCGGACACGTCAAAGACCGCGCGAAGGACTGGGTTCTCCACCATGTGGACCTGTCGCACACAGGGAGAGAAGGAGGTGAGACCTGAGCTGCCTATCACCACAGACGTCCAGTACAGTACCTGGAAGCCGCTCTGCAGTGTGCGTCGAAACACGTGCGCTTGGAAGAAGCAGCTCCAGGTCGAGACTGAGAGCGTCTCGTCGTCGACTTGGAGCTCTTGGTGCGGCCCGTCGCCTGTGCGCAGCGTCTCGAGCACCTCTTTCAGCAGCGACCGCTGGGTCTTGCGGGTCTTCTTGCCCACACTCTTGCCCGTCTCTTTCAGGAACCGCTCGATCTTCGTGTCGAGGCCGCCGACGACACTCTCGCGGCTCTCGAGCGCGTAGCTCCAGCCAGGCGAGAGCGCGTACTTGAGCTGGACGAGCAGCGCGAGCACTTCGCACGCAGCTGAGCGCACCGCTGGATTCGCGCCATCGCGTACGAACGCAGCGACGGCAGTGACGTGGTCGTAGATGATCGCGTTCTCGTCGTAGAGCTTACTGACGACGAGGCTCGGGCGAAAGGAGCTCACGAGGAACGCCCAGCTCTCCATCGCGGCGATGATGAGAAGCTCAGGGTACGCGTCGTCGCCGCCGTCTTCTGCGTCCTTGGACGCCACAAGCAGGTGGCCGAGCACGTCGACGAGCTCCCACTTCTGCTGGTCCTCGCGACAGCACACAAAGCACGCAGTCGAGAGCGCGTAGAGAGCTTCCACACGCAGCGACGGCTCGCCGTCGTCCGTGACGAGCCGCTGCAGTGGCATGCGCACATCTGTGACGACCACCGCATAGAGACGACATAGGTCAGCCCTCGCCAGCCCAAGCTCCAGTTCCAGCTCCAGTCGTACCGTCAAAGAACTCTTGCTCGTCCGAGCCGAAGGTGATCGCGAGCACGCCGAGCGACCGGAGCGCGAGCGCCCCCGAGTCTTTCATGCGTCTCTTGAGACACGCGAGCACGTTGGACGTGAGCGTCACTTTGGACGCCTGCACACTGTCGGTCATCACGGCGCCGCACAGCATCGCGAGGATCTGACGAGCGTTCCTCTCTCGCGTCAGCGCTTCCAGCGAGGACGAGGGCTACAGAAGAGCATACGACACGCCAGCACCCACCCACCTTTTGCAGCGCGTGCACTTTGGTCGCGTCGCGTTTCTCCGCGAGCTCGTCGATCGCACTCTCGAGGTCTTCGTCGCGGCCCGTGTCGTTCCCGTATCGCTGCGCCTTCTTCCACTTGGCGTGCGTGTGCTTTGACTTCTGGGCGCTCGCAGGCGCTGTCGCGTCGCTCTCGCCACCGCCGCCGTTTTGCAGCTCCCACTCGAGCACGCTCTCGAGATCCGACTCGGCGGACGCGTCGTCGCGGTTCGTGACGACGCTGTCGTCGACAGAGCCGACGTCTTCGTCCTCGTGCGCCAGCGCGCGTCGCAGGAGCTTCTTCCCTTCCTGCGCACCATTTTGTTCGTGTCATACATAGCGCAACTAGAGAAGTACTAGTAGTTCGTAGTCTCGGCCACGTATGCAGAGGCACTCGAGTGGACACACACCTCGGAGAGCTGGCGGCGCAGGTGCGGCGCCATTTGATGCTTACTGACAGCCGCGCGACTGCCACGAGGACCACTTCGTGCCATGGGCGCTTCGTCTCTTGAATTCTTCTTGCGGTTGGAGGAGGACCTGCCAATGGCGAGCGTCACGGTTGGTGAGCCCCAGGTGCGCGGTTGTTACTAGTACGCTTTTTGGATTGCGGCGTTTCGAGCGATCAGGATCCGGTCGTGGTTTTTTCACTATGCATTTTGCTAGTTTGGCAAAAGCGGTAGTGAAATAAAACAGGTTGAAGTTGGTTGGGCGGTACTCGTCACGCCACCAACTGGTAGTGTACCACTCGGTGTGGTGACCAGGCCTCGACTGCAACAACTCGGGAATCGGTCTGCTGGTTTTGTGAATCGGAGGATGCACACGAATTGAGACGTCAAGAAAGACAGCGTGGTTAGTTTCACGAGTACTAGTGCCTTGCTCGCTTTGCATGTGCTTGCCTGTGAGACCAAAACGAAGGCGGAGTCGACCGAATGGCACTTAACCTTGCGATTTTGGAGATTGCAAGGTTGGAGGCGACACGTGACATCATTCGCTTCGCTGCTTTCAAGTCGGACAAGCATGACGTTGGCGACAGCGACACTGTATGACCAAATTTTTCAGTACCGCCAGATGCCACACGTTGTCTTCGGAAGCCACCGCCACGCGAGTTCGGCTGTGTTGCTTGGTTGAATTCGGCGTCAGTGAGTCCTTGGCGACTTCTTTCTCGATGCTGGCGCAGATTGGCATCCGTGGAGCGTTACTTGACACGTTCCGGAACCACCACTCACCGCGTCCTCGCTGCGTCAACATCCCACTGATCGGTCGTCAACAACAGGTGCGCGCGCTCGTCGTACCGACCTCTTTTCGCGAGTCGAACTCGAGTTTGTGAAGCCACCGCACCACGCACAGGACGAGAAGCGAGATTCTAAAGCTCATGAAATGTCAACGCTCGTCGTGTCGCCCGTGACGCCACCGCGGCTCTCCATAGTGCGCATAACAGTGGACTTCAATGTGCGCGCACGAAGGACCTGCTCGTCAACACCAACGCTGCCATAGTCACATTGGCTGCCGTGCACGCAAACTCGTCTGGCACGTGGTGTCGAGTCTCGGCGCCAGGTCTCAACGCTTTGAAAGCGTCGAGCCGCCTTGCGGTAAGCTAACCAGCAACAAACGTAGCTGGGAGCCGCGACTTCGTGATCTCACTTCCATCCACCCAAAAGCCCGCCGACAGCACCAACCGCAGCCATCACATCACACGCACGCAGACTTGGGACCCAAGCAGACAACTTCGTGCCGCGAAAGTCTCAACCCCAAAAGTGCACGCACGCCCCCAAAATTTCCAAGATTGAAAATTGTCGCTCATCCCTCCAAGTACGTCGTCGGTCGGTGGCACGAGTCTGATGCCAATCAAAACGCAACCGGTCCACCTGACATAGATCCGCTGCTTCGACACGCAAGAAGAGGTCATTCTGCAACTTGCCACGCAAGCAAGAAGAAGACCAAGCAACCAGCGTGACACCAAGCAAACCAGCTGCCATGGCCGAGAAAGTGACCTTCCCGGAGGGCTTCGTATGGGGCACCGCCACGGCGTCGTACCAGATTGAAGGCGCGACTGAAGAGGGCGGCCGTGGTGACTCGATCTGGGACGCGTTTTCGCGCACGCCCGGCAAAGTGCTCAATGGCCACACGGGCGCAGTGGCGGTGGACCACTACCATCGCTACAAGGAAGACGTGCAGCTCATGAAGAATATGGGACTCAAGAGCTACCGGCTCTCGATCTCGTGGCCGCGCATCATCCCGGCCGGCGTCGGCGCGGTGAACGAAGAAGGCGTGGCGTTCTACAACCGGTTGATCGACGAGCTGCTTGCAAACGGCATTGCACCGCTTGTGACGCTGTACCACTGGGACCTGCCGCTGCCGCTGCTCACCGAGTTCGACGGCTGGCTCGGCGGCCAGCACATCCAAGACGCGTTCGCTGCGTACGCGCGCGTGTGCTTTGCGCGCTTCGGCGACCGCGTCAAGAGCTGGCTCACGCTGAACGAGCCGTGGTGCTCAGCGTTCCTAGGCTACGGCGTCGGCGTGCACGCGCCCGGCCGGAAGCTGAACCCACACACGGAGCCATACATTGCGGCACACAACCTCATCCTCTCGCACGCGCGCGCTGTGGACGTGTACCGACGCGAGTTCCAGGCGGCACAGGGCGGCCGCATTGGCATCACGAACAACTGCGACTGGCGCGAGCCAAAGCCAACGACGGACCCAGTGCAGGCGAAAGCGAACGCTGAGGCAGCCGAGCGCTCGCTCCTCTTCTTCCTCGGCTGGTTCGCAGACCCGATCTACCTCGGCGACTACCCGCAAGTGATGAAGGACCGCGTGGGCGACCGCTTGCCCACGTTCACGGCCGCAGAGAAGGCGCTCGTGAAGGGCTCGGCCGACTTCTTTGGGCTCAACCACTACGGCACATCGCTCACGGAGCCGTCGGCAGCGTACGTTGCGGGGGTCGCGGGGCCGAACGACGCAGCGACTGGCAGCTACGGCGTGGACGAGGGCGTGCAGCTCTCGGACGACCCGACGTGGAAGAAGACGGACATGGGCTGGAACGCCGTCCCATGGGGCTTTGAGAAGCTCCTGCTCTGGGTCCAGAAGCGCTACAACCCACCGAACGGCATCTACGTGACCGAGAACGGCTGCGCCGTGGCCGACAAGACGAAGGAGGACGCACAGCACGACGACTTCCGCGTCGACTTTTACAAGGGCTACGTCGCGGCCATGCGCCAAGCGATCGCGAATGGAGCTGACGTGCGTGGGTACTTTGCCTGGTCATTCTGCGACAACTACGAGTGGGCCGAGGGGTACAACAAGCGCTTTGGGCTCCATTGGGTCGACTACGAGACGCAGGAGCGCGTACCCAAGAAGTCGGCCCTCTGGTTCGGCGGCGTCGTCCGCGAGAACGGCTTCACCATGTGAGTAAGAGAGAGCGAGAGAGAGCAGGGAGCTAGGGAGGAGGGGATGAGCTGGCTGGTGGACGTCTAGCGTCTTGGAGCGAGCGCCGTCGTGGCGCTTGGTGTTTGTGTGTGCGGTGAGGATCTCAGCCAGGAACGTCAATCAATCTCACTCGCCAGGTCAGAAGACCATTTAAGACACGTGATTCTACGAAGGTGCTATTGGGTGATTCCTTCGTGTTGAGCTCCCCATACGGGAGGACTGGCGGTGCATCAAGTCCGCACAACAGTTCTTCTGGAAAGCGCTGGATCGCCTGAGCGCCATGTGCACTTTGACAACCAATTGTGTCGAGATACTTTCAAGTTGGAAACTGTCAAGCACGTCGGGATGCACGAGTCCCTCAATCGGATCGATCAAATCCTCCGTGATCGCGTCGCCAACTTGTCGTTCTGTCTCTAACGGACGTGGCGCGGGTGACCGCTCACTCGCGAATCCGCGCTTCAGTGCTCACTTGCATCGCGTGCCCGTAACACAAACGAGCTCGCTCACGATGAAGCCCTTCCCGTCTGTGCGCGTGACGCTGCTCGCGGTTGTCGCCGCACTGATGCATGGATCACAAGCAGCACGCCAGCTCACCGCCACCATCGACGTGCTTGCGTATAACGACGTCTACGAGATGCAGCCAGTGACAGTGAACGGCGTGCTCGTGGGCGGGCCGTCCCGCGTGGCGCCGCTTGTAAACGACATGCGCGCCAAGAACCCAAACAGCCTCGTGCTCTTCGCGGGCGACACGATGTCACCGTCGCTCTGGTCCTCGCAGTTCCTCGGGCTCCAGATGGTCGACGTGCACAACGCGCTCGGCGCGGACTTTGCGAGTCTCGGCAACCACGAGTTCGACTTTGGCGTCGACGCGTTCCTCAACGTCTCGGCGGCGTCCAACTTCCCGTGGCTTAACGCCAACTGTTTCGAGGTCGCGTCAGGGTCGCTGCTGCGTGGCACAGTGCCGCGCGCCGTCAAGACGTTCTCAGATCCGACGTTTGGCACGATCAAGATCGGCTTCTTCGGTGTCATGTACGACATGAAGGACACGAGCAAGGGGTTGTACTGGAGCGACCCGATCGAGGCCGGGAAGCAGCAGGTGGCTGCGCTCAAGGCGCTGAACGTCGACTTTATCATCGCGCTCACGCACCAGGACCTCGTGGACGACAACCGCTTCTCGAAAGAAGTCGCAGGCGTCAACATCATCTACGCCGGCCACGACCACAGCTCGATGCTGCAGACCAACTTTGGCGCGCCGTACCTCAAGGCGGACTTTGACTTCCGGTCCATCTGGACCTCGCGTCTCGAGTACTTTGCGCCGTCCGGTTCGCTCACAGCGTACACGCGCATGACACACCGCGCCGTGCCGATCGTCGAGGAGATGCCGACGGACCCCAAGGTCGAGGCGATCATCGCTGACTACGCCGCCAAGATCGGACCTCTCTACGCGCGTGTAGTGGGCACGCTCTGCGCACCACTCGATCTCTCGAACCGACTCGTGCGTGGCGGAGACGCGCCGGTCGGCTACGTGTTCACTGAGGCGGCGCTGAACTTCTACGGCGTCGGCAGCGCTGACCTCGCGGTCATGAACGGCGGTGGCATCCGCACGGACAAGGTCTACCCAGCAGGGCCTATCTCAGTCGGCGAGCTGATTGGCTGGTCGCCGTTCGGCAATATGTTTGTAGTCTTCGAGACCGACGGCGCGTCGCTCAAGTCGTTCATCCGGCACGAGATGGTCACGAGCTGCGGCGACAACCAGCAGCAGCCGCTCAACGGACTGTACGTGCACCCGGGTGGCTTCAAGTACGCGTTCAAGTGCACAGGCGTCGGTGCAGGCAACGTCACGAGCATCGAGTGGTTCAAGCACCCCACGCGCTCGGGCCCGCTGCTCGACACGGACGTGTTCAAGCTCGCGATGAACAACTACGTGTACACGACCGAGTTCCTCGTGTCACCGGGCGCCGTTACGCGCCGTATGATTGTGAACGAAGCAGAGGCCGCGCGCATCGACCGTGCGCTTGAAGTGTACATCAAGTCGCTGCCGGGCACGAGCGTGTGCGTTGAGGCCGAGGGCCGCTCGTCCGTCTCCTTCTAGACGTCCGTGTATCCATCCGCCCACTGGTGGTAATTGGTAAGTTTGAGGTAGAACCTACTCTGGACTTCGATTGGTATAAATACAACGAACGATACAGGCTCACAATAGCGCCGGTATTGAGCGAGTCCTCTCAACGCATACTCTGTCGTTCTCTCAGACGCGCAGACGCACACACCGTGGAGCGGACCGTAGAGTGGGGCGATGGACAAACCCTCGCGCGATGGCGGCTTCAGCGACGTGTCGTTCGTGAGCGTCGGAGATCCCTACGCGCCAAAGAAGCCGCTTGAGCGCGGACTCGGCGGCGACCTCAAACCCTTCTTGACGTGTCCGCCGAAGAAGGGTCAGGTCGCTGCGACGCTCGGTCCTGGCTTCCGAAAGTTTGAGGGGCTCGCGGGCGATTATACTGAGCCGTACAAGCTGGAAGCGAAGCGCCGGCTGGAGAACACGAAGGGGTTCCTCAAGCCGAGCGGCTTTACGTTCTCGTCACCCACGAAAGACCAGTGCGTCCTGTGTCTACTGTAGAACAGCGGTGGTCTACTGCTGCTGACGCACCGACACGCTGGCTCTGTGTATGGTATGTGTACTCGTGAACTGGCTGGCGTCTGCTCTGCCGTCGACAGCACCGGCGCTGGAGACTACTTTGGCGCGTTCGACAAGTACGAACGCGACGAAGAGGACATCAAGAAGGCCCAGGAAGAGAACGCAAAGGCGCGGCCGAACCCGAAGGAGAAGGTGTTTGAGGTTCGTTCATTGGTCAGCACTACTTGTGCGAGATAGGACGGAAGGGAGGGACGGGGCTGACGCGGATTCGGTCGATGCATCATCCACCAAACAGAAGAAGAACGTGCTGACGAACCCTGCGAAGCGCGGGACCTTTGGCTACACGGGCACACTCATTGGCGGGAACACGCCAGCGGTGCCTGCAGAGTTTGACTCGGAGCGTCAAGACGCCCGCCAGGACTTGGCCAAGCACCGGCAGATCATGGGCGAAAAGAAAGCGTTCAAGTCGACCGCGACCGGCGTCGACTTTTTCGACGAGCACGAGCACGTAGCCGCGTCGAAAGTGCTCGGGTGGGACGAGACGTGCATCGCAAAGCCTCCGGGGGCACTCGAGCTGCTGAACCCGAAAGAGCGCGCAGTCGCCAAGGCGGCGACGTACAAGCCCTGGAAACCGAACAATCCGATCAAGGACGGCGAGGAAGGGTACGCGTGCAGTTGTGGCGGACGACGGACATCCCGTCTCACCACATACGGAGGAGGAGAGCTAACCCCTGCGTGTGTTGTCGTTGTTGTGGGTTGTGTGGTCGTGTGCTTGTCTGCAGTACGTTCGAGAAGTTCCCTGAGCGGCAGCCGGACCCGTACGACGTGAGCGTGATCAACCGCGCGATGCTGCCGAACCGCCGGCACCCAGTTAAGACGGCGACGAAAGACCTGCCCGAGGCGCTGCGGGAGCGCAAGGCCTTCCGCCCCACGAGCTTCCCCAAGTCCAAGCTCACCAAGAGCACGTGTCTTCTCGGGATCTCGAAGCACCACCTGTAGCGGATCCCATCCCATAGTTGAACTGACACCATCGACGAACAACAGCGCTAGCGAACCACCTGGATTCACACAGTGCCGTTCGTCTCGTCGCTTCTTCTTCTTCTGCCTCTCTCCGTCCTACGCATCCGATGCCCGCGCTGCGGTCGCACAGAGCCGCGCAACGAGTCCGTGAATCTGCAGCAGGGACGTGACGCCATCCGCGATGCACATGTGCGTCACGCCGATCTCCTTGACGAACTCGAGCTTCACGCGCTCGTCCATCTCGAACGCCTTGGCGACTCGGAAGACAGTGCCAATGATGTCGAGCGCCGAGTATCCCGTCTTCCAGAGCGCGGCGACCTCTTTCTCCGCGCCGTCCATGTTCCCTGCGACACAGTGGCTGACGATCGAGCGCACGACCGTCGGATGCGGCTGGTCACAGACGCGGAAGACGTTCGTGTCGCTGATAAAGCCAAAGCCGCTGTACGTCGCTTGGAGGTTGTTGAGCGCATTGCGCATGTCGCCTTCTGCGGTAAAGATGAGCGCTGCGAGTCCGTCGTCCCGGTAGCCGACTTTCTCGGCTTCACACACTTGGAGCAGCCGTTCGAGGACCATCTCGTCTTTCAGCCGCGTGAAGCGTAAGATCGCACACCGGCTCTGGATCGGCTCAATGATCTTGGTCGAGTTGTTGCACGCGAGCGCGAACCGCGTCGTGCTCGAAAATATCTCCATCGTGCGGCGCAGGGCTTGCTGGGCGGCGCTCGTCATCGAGTCGGCTTCGTCGAGGATCACGAGCTTGTGCCGACCGGGTGGGAGCGTCACTTTCTGCTGCGCAAACATCTTGATCTTGTTGCGCACCGTGTCGATGCCACGGTCGTCCGACGCGTTCAGTTCCAGCACCGCTTGCTTCACTGCCGGCCCCAACAGCTCGCGCGCAAGGCAGAGGATGCTCGTGGTCTTGCCCGTGCCGGGCGGCCCAGAGATGATGAGGTTCGTCATGTTGCCGTCTTTGGCCATCGCACGCAAGCAATCGATCGTGTCGGCGTTACCCACGACGTCTGAGAGCGTGTGCGGGCGGAACTTCTCGACCCACGGCGCCTCAAAGTCCTCGGCCATGGTGGTGGTGCGGTGGCTCCAGTCGCGCGCTTGGCAAAGTGGGGAATGCATAGTGCGTTAATCAAGGGATACCGGCATCATACCGGTAAGCGGCAGAGCGCGTTCTATTGAGGTGTCATTGAAATGCACACAACGTCGTGACACCCCGATGCATATAGTGGTCCAATTTTGATGACCCCAGATGTACGGTACTGCAGCTACGGATACGAAGCACAATTGCCAGCTAAAGTAGTCGCCTTGCCGAATACTGAAGTGGAGTATACACTGTGTAGTATCAGCGTGGTGCAACGTTGAAAAAAAAAGCTCAGATACCTCAAGCTGCCTTCGTCGCCACCGCACTCGTCAATTCGCCTCGGAGTGCGCACTCGAACCACTGCCGAGCCACTTCGCCTCTACTTTCGACTCAGAAGTCCGCATGGGGTTCGTTCTTCTCGTACTACGCGCCGATCCACCGCGCGTGCATGAAGGGCGACGTTGCGACCGTGCAACAGCTGCTCGCGGACGCGAGGACCGACCGCGGACGCGTATCGGAGCTCTTGGAGAGCTGGAATGTACCTGGCGACACGCCGCTTGGACTCGCTGCACGCTACGGGCGAGTCGACGTCGTGCGGCTGCTGCTCAACGCTGGCGCTCAAGTCGACGCCGTCGACAAGAAGACTGGGGCGTCGCCGCTCCAGATCGCCTGCTGTAACGGGTACTCGCGCGTCGTGCGCTTGCTGCTCGACGCTGGCGCTGACTGGAAGTCGCGGGCCGAGAACGGGTTATTGCCGTTCCACATTGCGTGCGTAGTGGGCCATGCGGACATCGTTGAGATGCTCGTTGCTGAAGGCGCTGATCCAAGCGGCGTCGTTGCGGTCGCTCAAGACGGATCGGCAGTGACTCCTCTCATCTTGGCGACAGCTAAACGGCATCTCAATGTGGTACAGCTGCTGCTGGCGAAAGGAGCGGACCCGAACGGCGTGTTCTACTATGGGAAAAATGCTTGTACGCCGCTCATCTGGACGATCGGGCGTTCGGGCGTGGAGGCGACGAAGCTGCTGCTCGCGGAAGGTGCAAACCCGAACCAACAAGACCCCAAGCAAGGAACGGCAGAGTTAGCGGTCGCGATCACCCGGAACAACAAAGAGATTATCGAGGCGCTGATTCGCGCTGGCGCGGATGTGAACGCAGCGATGGGCGACTTCGGAACGCCACTGAACATTGCGTGCCAAGTTGGCGAAGCTGACCTTGTCGAAGCGGTGCTCCGTGCTGGAGCTGACGTGAACGAAGCGACCCCAACCGGTATCTCTCCTCTCTTCTCTGCCCTCCGGTCTAGTAACCACCCTGTCGCCAAGCTCCTCGTTGAAGCTGGCGCCGATGCGACAGTCCCACGCAGTGACGGCACGACTCCGCTCCACGCTGCAGCAATCAACGGCAATGCCGATTTGCTGAAACTCTTGCTCGCCAGCGACAAAGTCGTGGACACGAACCTCCCGACCGCGTTCAAGATGACCCCGCTGCACCTCGCAAGCATCGGTGGGAAGACGGACAATATCGAGCTGTTGCTCGCGAGCGGTGCAAATGTGAACGCAACCGACGCGAATGGCTTCACGGCGCTAGACTATGCGCACTTTGTTGACCGTTCTGCTGCTGTTCGCGTCTTAACTGCTGCTGGCGCGACCGTAAGTAACGTGGCGTCTGCGACAGCAAACCCATTGTATGCAGCTTCGAAGAGCGGCAACGTACTGGCTGTCGGAATGCTCTTGGGCGCTGGTGCCGACGTGAACGCCACGACAGCGCGTGGGCTAACAGCGCTCCATGCTGCGTCGCTGAAGAACAACGAAGTGGCGGTACACTTGCTGCTGGCGGCTGGTGCGAAGCTGCGCGCAAGGACGCCAGCAGGAAGAACGCCGCTGCAGATCGCGACGAAAGTGGGCCACGAGAAGATCGTGAGGCGGCTTCAAGTGGCGGAAGCGAGAGAGCAACGACGGGTTGTGACCACAGGGATGGCGTTCACAGGCGCCATCGCTGTTGGGATTGTCTTGCGTCGTCGCCATCGAAGTCGGATGAAGCTCTAGTGGTAAGGCCACCGACGGATCAGTCCTGTGCAACTCTACGCTGTTTGTACCGGTGGATCGCGACGAGCGCTGTGCCGATGTTGATCAACCAGCCAAGCTTTTGTTCATCATTGTATGCATCGATTATCCTGTTCATCGACCGTCGCCTCGTTCGAGACGGCGCAGATCTCCATCACGAGTGCTGGGCCACGTTCGACGCGATTTCAGCGCAGTCGTCAATGTGCAGCCCACGCGTCGACAGAGATCCTTTACACTTCGGAGACCTCTCTGCAAAGCGCGTGTTCACGGTATTGTCCTTGTAGCATAGTGGATGGACGCGACCAAAGCGTCCTTACATGCACGTCAGCGCTCCATCCGAGTGTGCGAACTCATCGACGCTGCGTAGCGCTCCAGTCGTGCTCGCTCAATGTGCTGCGCGACGATCACTGCTTCCTGGATCACGCCGCTACCGACAGCGCTGGAGACCGTCACGTGTCCTTTCAAGAGCCGCCGGTGCCGCGAGTCGAGCGTCGGGAAGAACTCGAGGACGCCTGGGAGCCACTCTGCACGCAGTGTCGCGACGCCCTGAGCGGCGGACGCTCCTTGGTGGAGAATCACCGACTGGAAGTACACTTGCTTGCTCTCTGCGTCCGAAATCCGGAGCCACAAGTACCCGGGATGTCTCGGAAGGCCACCATTCGATGGCAGTGGCCCGCTTTCTAACGGTGGGCGTGACTTGCAGGTGATGATGTCGAAACGCTCGACCCCAGAACCGCTTGCTGATGACAATGACGACGAGGATGATGATGCTACGCTTTCCGTAGCGACATCGTTTGGCTGCTCTCGCTCGATACTGAGAAGGCCCAGAAGTGTGAAGGAGCTCACACGTCGCGTACTCCCGAGCGTCCGGAAGCGCAGCTGTGTAGGCTCAAGCGAGGGGCCACAGAGGTGAGCAAGGTCCTTCTCCTCTCTTCTCCTCTTTCGAGACCCCCCCAACACACGCACCGATATGACGCACTCGGTCCTAAAGTGCGTTGCAGAAGTCGGCAGCGCTCGTGTCGGCCGAAGGCTGTGGAAGAAGTGCTGCAGCAGCTCTGCCATGTGGATGTTCACGACCACCTTCTTGACGAGGTAGTAGTCCACCTGCGAGTCCCCCGCTCCGGCCGGCACTTGGAGCTCCAACGCCACGCTGCCGTCTCGCGTAGCCAGATCGAATCGACACGGCGTGTCGCTCTGCTGATCGAACCGACGCTTCTCCGGCGCCGTCGGTGCACTCCACTCCCCAAACTCTCTTACGTAGCTGTACTGGCGCAGGACAATCGCAGCCGCCCCGTCGTTGCTACTGACACCGTCAGCGCTTCGGTTGAGCAGCTTCACTGTCACCATCGTGTAGATCCGGCGCTGGGTCTGTGCGACGTTCGTGAGCATGGGCTTGTCGCTCGGGTCCACACTAAAGTGCGCCGGGAGTCCGGCCGCGTGTACGAACGGCAGTGCGGACGGCTTGAGCGTCGCGGTTCCACCTTCGACCTGGCGTAA
>JAASGD010000594.1:0-19451 GCA_023334115.1 Globisporangium megalacanthum
GAAATCAAGACCAACTTTTATACCAAACAACCAAGCTTTCTCTATTTAACTCGATCTTCCATTTGTAGGGCTTCTGATATCGAAATATGACACTAACTTCGAGAGTGCCTAACAACAATGATATATATTCATAACAACGAAAGACACACTTTTTGCGAGTGTTGCCTATTGGTTGCTGTTTTGTTCAAATTGCTTGGGAAATGGTATAGTCGTGGGGTGTACGTACACGTTAGTTGGTACCCACGCAACGTGTAGTGCTCTATTGACCTCGTTCATGGAAGCGGCGGTTGGCTTGCGAGATACGGAGGGGAGGAAAGGAGACGAAGAGACCCGACAATGGTGCTGTCAGTGCTGCCCACCCACGCTCAGAGCCCCACTTGCTCGCCCGAGCTCGTGTTCTCGCCACTCAAAGCTGTGAGGTTCCAGAGGCCGGACGAGTAGAGCGATGGCTCTGTCCACGGCACGAGAAGGCGCGTAAAGCCGTAAATACCGACAAAGTACGCGCCGAGGATCACTGCGTCAACGACAGCACAGTGAGTACAACTGCGCTTCAACTTCACACACACCAACACGACCTATCCACACGACTACGTCATGGCGTACCGGTCCGGAAGGAGTGCAGCGGGTTCTCTGGGTTGAAGAACGACACGTTCGGGACCCCCAGGACGTTGCAAAACACGTGGACCACGACGATTGATGCAAAGTGCCCTGCGAGTCGCACCAGTCGTCCCGTGTTGCGCATAAGTGGGAAGGTCTGACAGCGATCCAAAGGACAGACACGAGCTGACCCAATCCCAGCACCACGCACCGGTTCGCAGGTACACGAAGCTTGCGTACGCGCCAAACACCGACGTGTAGAGCAACTGGAAGCCTGCGGCCGTGGACAAACCAGGCGTACGTCGCATCAACACCTCGCTGTTTGAGGAGTGCAACGCAACACAACGCAACACGATCGCACCTGCGATGAACGCCGCGTCCTTTGGAGAGCGACCGCTTCGAACGTGTTCAACGAAATGGTGCAAGTGAGCTACAGGACGCACAACACACACGAGCAGCGTTTAGATCCTCATAACATGGGTATGGCACCACAACCACAGCAGCAGCACGCACGCACCGACGCCAAACATGAGCGGACTGTAGAGGATGATCTGCTTGGCCGTAAAGTCGGCGCACACAAGCAGCGGGATCATGCAGCTCCGGAACACAAACTCTTCAGTCACCGGGCCCTGGTCAACGTGCAACGTGCGCATCAGCCTCACGAGGTGGATCTGATTCATTATACCACCCACCACACGCACGCATCCAGTATACCAGGATGTAGTTGCGCAGCGACGGAAGCTGCTCGTGCGTGAGCGCGTAGTAGAGCGCCGAGTTCTTGACTGCGAGCCACGCGCCGCGCGAGTGGAACTGCTGGGAGGTGTGGAGCAGGTGGAGCGCGTTCGCGAGCAGCGAGCCCGTGAAGAGCGTCGCCGTGAGGAGCAGCGGTAGTACGACCGCCGGCAAAAGCCCTTGCTCGCGGATGCCAAGCCACGCTGCAAACGACATGCTGCTCTCGTCCTGCGCCAGACACACCAGCACGCAGTGCATCCATCGTGTGAGAACGCGCGTGGAGTTGATTGCACCACTCTAGGCGAGCAACACTTGCGCGCCACGTTACGTACGTGTTCATAGAAGATGGCGAGCAGGAAAGGACATAGCGCGCAGATAATGCTGATAAGCAGGAAACGCGCCAAGATCTAGAAATGAGTAGCGCGCAAGGCGGGTGGGTAAGAGGGTGGGTAGGTATGATGAGAGACCCACGCATGCGAGAGCGAGAGCGAGAGCGAGAGCGAGTGACGCAATGCGCTAGGAGGCGGTAGTGGACGCACGTGTGTGCGGTGGTCGCGCGGCATGCGGCGAATGGAGCGTGGCAACGTGTAGAGCACACCGACATACGCAACGGCCATACAGAGGCACGCGGCCACAGCAGCTGGCGGCGCGACACTGAAGCGCATCGCGAGGGGGTCGAGTTGCGGTGTTGGATGTGCTTTGGATGAGCTTTTTGGTTGAATGTGTACTGGCACGATTCGATAAAGTTCGATGGTGGACAGCTCTTTTGCCACTGCCATTCACTTGTTTGATAAGCAACCCAAGCAGCGAGGAAGGAGCAATGGACGCGCACATGGCGGACGCAGACCCGACCATGGAAGCGGGCGACGAGGAGCAGATTGAGCTCATCGCGGGCGACGACGTGGCACGCGAGTTCGAGCTGGGCGACGCGCCTGTGGGTGCGTTCTTCTTGTTCCCATCATGAAATGGGGAAGGTGGACGTGGTTGACTGATTGACTGACTGACGGTGCGATAGACGACGACGAGGACGCCATGGAGGACGACGACGATGACGGGAAGATCTCTGCCGAGGACGCTGACGTGCGGGACGACGCCGAGATGGTACGTGACTCTCTCGCTTTGATTCTGCCACCCACTCAATCGGTGCTCGGTCGCCTCGAGACACTGAGCCGCAGCCCGTCTTCTGTGCACACAGGTGTTCCAAAAGCACGCAGGACCAGTGTACTCCATCAGCGTGAACCCAATGGACTCACGCCTGGTGCTCACAGGCGGAGGCGACGACGTCGGCGTGATCTGGAACCGCGAAGACGGCAGCGTGCTGCACACGTTGAGTGGCCATACGGACTCGGTCGTGTCGGTCGACTTCAGCTTCGACGGCAAGTACGCTGCGACAGGCGGGTACGACGGCGTCGTCAAGATCTGGGAAGTCGCGACCGGCAGGCTCGTGCAGACACTCGAAGGGCCGTCGCAAGAGGTCGAGTGGATCACGTGGCACAAGAAGGGCAACATCCTCCTCGCTGGCTCGGGCGACGGCACTGTTTGGATGTGGCTCGCGACCACGGGCGAGTGCATGCACGTGTTTGCAGGCCATGAAGACAGCGTGACGTGCGGCTCGTTCACTGGATCGGGAAAGGTGCGCAGTCCCTCTCGTGTCGTGGGTATATGGAGCTCTGTCGCTGCGGTTCGAGGAGACTGACTGGACTGTTGGGCTCACTGTACGTTCTTGTGTGGCTTGCGCTGGGCTCTTTAGATGATCGTCACAGGCAGCACGGACGGTACTGTGCGGGTGTGGAACCCAAAGAGCGGCGAGTGCATCCATGTCTTCCGCGGGTACGGATCGGCTCTTGCTGTCGCTATGGGCTCAGCCACGGTTCTTGCTGCGCTCTGTCTTACAACTCGTATGCTTTCTCTCTCAAGACACGACTTTCATGAAGGCCCCATCACGTTCCTCACGTGCCACCCAAGCGTGAGTGCATGGGCGACTGGACAGTTTGATTCGGGTGGAGAAATTCTCATACACTAGGCGCGTGATGATGGCTCTCCGTGGGTGCGTGCTGCACAGCAACCGCTGATGATCTCTGGCTCGCAAGACGGTACGGCGAAGCTGCTGCAGATCCAGACGAAGCGCGTGCTCGCGACGTTCGCACACGACCGCAACGAAGCGACTGCCGGTACGGTCTACGAGGAGCAGAAGGAGAACTCGACGGAGAACTCGGTGGAGTGGTGCGTTCGTCTTTGTCGTTGGTGGTGTGTGTGTGGGCGAGTCGCGTTGAGACTGGAGAGCGCAGGCTTGTGGGACTGACCTGACCCCATACTTCCTTCCTTCTTGATTCGATGGCTGCGTGTGTTTGGACACGGCTTCAGCGCTGGTTTTTCCAACTCGATGCAGTGGGCGGCGACCGGCTGCCTCGGCGGCTCTGTGCGCATCTGGGACCTCTCTAACTACCACGTACGTGTGGTGGGAGCGGGTGTAGCGTGGGCTTCCGAGTGTTTCATAGGCTAACGCTCGATCATCTCGCTGCGTTGTGTCGGCTGTGTACAGTGCCGCCACATTTGTCGCCACCCGGCAGGCGTGATCAAGCTCATCTGGCACCCGACCGTCCCGATCGTGTACTCGTGCACGGTGGAGGGGCTCATCTACGTCTGGGACGCGCGAAGCGGCCAGTTGATCAAGACCCTTGCGGGGCACACGGACATGGTGCTCGACATGGCGTTCGTGTCGACGACGCCGACCACCGCACCGACCGGTCTGCTCACTGCCAGCGACGACGAGACCATCCGGCTGTTTGCAGTCACGGAGCAGTAAATCTCTTTCCGAATGCGAGTTTGCTGTTGCGTCTTGTCGATACGGTGCTGTGGCAAGAGTTTGCGAGACTTACGTCACACTTGCTGCTGCATGGAGATCCATCCACTCGAACTGGAACTGAACATCGAGTGCGTCCTCGTACAAAGAACAGGAGCTGTTGCTCAGTTCATAGCGACATCACAAGCTGGGAAGTCCGAGATGCATTGCAGCACATGATGCGTCCACATGAGAGCGCTGCTGTGCTGTGGTGACGCAGATCCGGATGCTGAGCACCACGGAGAGCAGGTTGCTGTCGGTCAGACGCCAGGTCACGACGCCATGTCCTCGTTATACGTACGACGCGTGTTGGGCAGGTGGAGGAAGGAAGATGAGAATGCGGAAGACTGGAGTGCGGCTCCCAACAAACTTGATCTCCGCGACCGAATTCGCCTCGTGAAGTAGCACGACCACACGACGCAAGAAACCTCTCAGAGGTCTCCAAGCCGTTGTGAGTAGACAGAATAAGGGGAGCACGCGTCCACCTCGATGCTCGATCACGCGATTTGTCGCTGCACACCCGACCGACCACCCGACCGACCAACGCGAGCACAAGCACAAGCACAAGCACACTGCACTGAAAGCTGACAAGCAAAAGCAAAATGAATGAGCACTCTCTCTACCACCTATCGCACAACCGACTGCCGCATCGCATCGCATCGCGCCACCCCAGGTACTGCCGGCGAGCTCAGCAGCAGCAGTTCCACACTGCCGCATGCTACTGAGCGGACACGCTCAAGCTTCATACATTCTGTCGTAGCGCATAGCCGAAAGCACGCGAAGTGAGCTCCCACTGGCTTCACGACACGACACACGCCAGTCGACACTCCACCACCCAGCAATAGACCAACAAGAGAGCACGACTTACACTTCATTCTGGAAACTGGAGCCACTAGCAGCCGCATCCGCGTGGGACTGGAACTTGAGCACCTCGTTCTTGCCAAAGTCGACGAGCGCAGAGCGGAAGCCGCGGCCGATCGCGCGCTGGCGGTCCTCTGCGCTGGCTGTTGCGCTCCAGATCGCGATGCGGTCCTGTGCCTTGCGCACGCTCACGACGGCGCCGCACACATCGTCGTCGTCTTCCAGTGTCTCGCCGATCAGCGACAGCATCTACACATACCCAGCCACGCAATCAGTGTGAGTCTTCACGAGTCCCGGAATGGCGAGAAGCTGAACCACTTCAGCGCAGCACGCAAAACGCACCACGTGCAGCCAGCACTCGTCTAGCCGAGCCTTGCGCGAGCGGGCGTTCGTGAAGATCCACTTGCCGCCCTTGGCGTTGATCGGGTCTTCCCACATCGGGCGAATCCCCTCCTTGAACAGGTGGTAGTTGCTGCCGATCGCGAGCTTCGTCGGCACCAAGATGTTGTTGTACAGGCTGCACACACGGACGTGACGCGAGGCATTCGAGCGCACAGTACACACTCGTCAGTCGCCAACGCACGCAGCGAGAAGCAGAACGAATGCGCTCTCGCGATTCTCTCCCAGCACGACGCGAACAAACCGACAGAGAGCAACAGACGACGCACCACCAAAAGTCTTCCACCGTGCTGAATGCGTATACATTCTTGAGGTTGTCTTCCCACGACTCGCTCGCGTGGCGCTTCTTTGGGTTGTCGTACCAGAGCACCCATCGGTTCTGGAGCGTGTGCTGCGCGTCGCCACATGCCATAAGTCCACTCATCGTCCGTTAGCTTTGTCTACTCGTTGCTTGCCATTTGCGAGTCTCTTCTGTGTGCGACGCTCACTTCCCAGCACGCACCTTGGTGGACACGTCATCGACGGCGGGAGGGATGGCCACGGTGTCCTGCGGCTTTCCCTCGACGACGGGCTGCGTCTGGTCCTGCGCCGTGATTAGGTCGTCGCTCATGGCTACTCGGAGGTTGGACGACTGACCAGCTGAGAAATGGGAAGGAGGCGAGGCAAGCGCCGACGCTTGCTTGGCTGGATGCTCTTCTTGCGCCGTCGTGACACAAGAACTGGGTGGTCAAAAGGCGTGGTGGCCCTGCCTCGCTGGCCGTAAAGCAACTGCGTGAAAAGTGCGTTCTTATCAAGTGGTCCACAGTAAATAGAGTGATGGTCACCTTCAACTTCAGTCCGAAGTCGGAAAGTCGCCAACTGCATCCAAAGGGAAAGCGAGCAAGTGGTCGCTCTCGATTTCACTCTCCACAAACGGAAACGCCGCCACTTCCGCATCCGCATCCGCCTCTCACTTCACTCACGAGCACACACGGAACCCCTTCCGAACTCCTCAATACTCGCCTTGCAGAGATAACCACGCAAGACGACAGCGCACGCCATGGCGGACGCCAACTTTGAGGAAAAGTTTTTGCTCTTGCGCGACGAGAACACAGCGCTCAAGAAGAAGAAGAATGAACAGGAGGCAACCATTAAGCGGTACGCCTTGCCGCCCTCTCTCTCTCTCTCTCTCTCTCTCTTTGCCTCTCTGTCTTACCCATTATGCGTCTCTTTCTAGCATGTACACGAAGCTGGCGATCATCGAAGAGGCGCTCAAGAAAAAGCGGCAGGCAGAAGACAGCGACAACCAGCAAGACTCAGGTTCGCATCCGTCGTATGCGGAATGCGTGTATGTGTGCGTGCGTACGAGCAAGCACTCAGGTGGCGACTCACACCCGCCACGGAGCTGCCTCCTGCATGCGCATTACAGAGGCTGGAGCGAGAGCGTCAATCCCGCTCAAGCGCGACTTGGACACCGAGAGGTTCATCAACGCGCTCAAGAACGAGAACGTCACGCTACGGAGGAAGAGCCAGGCACTTCAGGAGAAGAATCGACTACTGGAAGAGAAGATCCGCCAGCTAAAACTTAAGCCCCACTTAGCTCGATCTGCGCAGCAACTCGCTCAGACCACCGCAAGTTCACAATCTGCGGCAAAGACTCATGCAAGTGGTAGCAGAAAGACGGATCCGAACCAAGGGAAAGAAGCAAGCAAGTCGCGCGAGTTTCAAGGCTCGACGCTCAGTGCGCAAGTCGACCATGCGCGGAAGCTCCATCGCGACACATTTTCTGGTGAGCTAGAGCAGGCGCTCAAGAGCAGACTGGTCGTGGCGGAGAAGCAGCTCATGAAGCTCCAGAAAGAGAACGAGAGGTTGTGCAGCAGAAATGAAGCGGCGTTGAGTGCAAGGTCGCACAAGAAGATAGACAACAACGACAGTGCCTCAAGTGATGAGGACAGCTTGGGCAAGACACACCGCAGCTCCAACTCTCTCGTGGTTGAAGTTGAACACCTGAAGCGCGACTTGCGAGACCGCCAAGCTCAACTGTCGATCATGAATGCAAGATACGACAACCTCGAGTCCAACGCAGCAGCGGAGCGCGAGATCCAGGAGAAGACGCTGGACCAAATGGAGGCGATGAACAGACAAGTCCACAAGTTACGAACGCAGCTACAGGACGCAAACATGGAGAGCGAGCAGCTGGAAGTGAAGGCGGCGAAAGGAGCGGAGATCGAGAAGGAACTTGCGATGGTTCGCGACCAGAATCGGCGACTCGAGGAACGGATGACGGCGCTGTGTGAGAGTCCGTTCATCAACGATGCTTTCCAGCGGAAAGAGCGCATCGACAAGATGTTTGACCTCGAGAAGCAGTGCGAGCAGCAGAGAGCGACGATCGGTCGCATGACCGACGAGAATCAGAAGCTCCACGTGATCAACAGGGAGCTGCAGAGCAACATAAAACTCATCAAGCAGGCGAAGGACTCGATAGACGAGGAGCTGCTCAAAGTCAAGCAACACCTGAACGAAGAGCGCAATGCGCGCAGCATGGCAGTTGTCAGGGCCACAACCGAGACGCCAACGGCGTCAACTCCGCCAAGCAAGGCTCCGCAGCCTACAACTGCTCTTACTATCCCATCTGCGCCGGAGAAGCGCGATGCATGCTCGTCACCAGTGCGGATGGATCCTTTGTCGGCAGCTGTGCATGGCCCAGCCATCTCGTGCGTTTGCGTCGGTGTGGGTTGCGTTCTCGTTGGCACTTAGTCCTCACTCACTTTGTATGATGCACAATGTGCCTTCACAGGTCGCACCTGCTAGTCAGTCGTCGGTACGGCGATGCATCCATCACAGGCCCGCTTCTTGGGTTGGGCGAACACGAAGGCGACTCCAAGTACTTTCAGCATCGCGTGCATCTGCTGCAGATTGCGCATCTTAAAGCGGTGCAGGAGCTCGAACGATGCGAGAAGATGCTCCACGCGCAGACCAACATCAATCGCGAGCTGGCACTAGAGATTGAAGATTTGACGGCGAGGAAACTGTCTGCATCTTCGGCTCTTCAAAGCAAGATCAAAGAGCTTGCGCTACTGGCAGAAGAACGACAGCAGCGAATCCATATGCTAGAAGCGCAGATACGCCAGCTCAAATACGCGCGAGCCAAGCTGCGCAAGACAGCGCAGTTCTTCGATGATGAACCGGCGTCCAACTCATCCGACGACAACAACGACGAAGCATCCAGCGACCTCGAGTCAGTCTCAGAGTCGCTCGTCATGGCTGCGCGCGACCTCGTACCAGGCGAGCAACTTCTGGAGATTGTGGTCGCCAGTGCCGCATTCGATCGGAATGTTGTGAGCGCGAACTCGTCGACGTTCGTGCTGTGCGACTTCTACGATTTCGAGTCCCAGACGACGTCGCTACTGATGGGAAACCGTCCCGAGTACAGCTTCTCGTCGACATTCCAAGTGACTGTGGACGGCTTCTTCTTGCGCTACTTAGCTTCCGAAACGCTCGCGCTCGAGGTGCATCAAGCAGTGCGCGGTGACTTCAAGCTCATCGGACGCGCGCTTGTTCGTCTCTCTAGCCTGCTGCGGTCGAAGGGCGTGCTGAAAGAGCGCACGCTTCCAGTGAAGGCGGTTCTCACCCAGACAGACGGGAAAGCCATTGGTACGCTGAACGTCGCTATCCGCCTCTCGTGTCCGATTTCGGAGATCTGGCACCTGCACCTGCGGTCGTTTCCACAAGATGCCCAGCTGCTCGAGCGTAGCACGAAGATGCAGTGTTCACCCGATGATGCGGCGTCCGTGTCGGTCGAAACAGGCAGCAACGACGAAGCCAGGGAGGAGCAGCACCCAGTGAACGAGCTGCAAGTCACAATCTTCGGTTGCCGAAACCTGCGCTCTTACGCAAAGATGAAGAACAACAGTCTCGCGCGCATCCCGTCGTCGTATGCACACTACCAGTTATTTGGCTTCCCAGATGCGTTCACGAACATCGTGCCAGAGACAGCAACCCCCGAGTACGACTTGGAATGCAGCAAGCAAGGCTACGTGATGGAAGTCGACGCGTGCTTGCTGCGCTTCTTAACCAAGTTCCGTCTCTGTCTGACGGTCTTCGACGACCAGATCGAGCTGGACGGAAACGACAGCGACGACGGGATGATTGGTCGGTACGGACTGCAGCTTTCCGATCTTGCTGAGTGCAAGCCTATCCGCGGCTGGTTTCCACTTCGCGACCGTGCTGATCAGCCAGCAGGGGAGATCTCGGTGCTGATCCAGTGGAAGAATAACTTCCAGATGCTGCCGATTCTCGGGTACGAGCTCATCGATGTCGAGAAGACATACGAACGATTAGCAGAGGAGCCGCCGAACATCGCCGAATCCGATAGTAAGGCGACGACGGCGAGAGGTGCTGGAAGCGCTTCTTTGCAGGAGTCGGCGAAGCCGCTCAACCTTGACGTCGAAGTCCTTGCGGATGCCAAGTTACCCTCGCAACCAATGGTAGCGCCGAGTGCAGCGACAAAGCGAATCGAAGCGGAGTCGGAGAGAGCGAAAGCTCGCATGAAAGGCGTCGCCACGAATGCGCTATCATCAAGCACGACCACCATGTCAGCAGCCAACGAGTTCCAGCGCCGCAAACAAGCGTTCATGGATCGGATGAAAGCGATCGCTTCCGCGAGCAGCAAAAGTCTCGTGTACGAGGAACTAGAGAAGAAGCACGCGCAGCGACGGCTTGAGAGCGTCACACCATCGACCGCAACGGAGCCGCAGATGGTGCCCCAAACGTGCCGAAATGACTCCAGTCGAACACCTCGGGGGAAGCAGGTGCATTTTCAAAACCAACCAACTTCTGCAGCAGGAGTGATTCTCAAGCTTCGCGCACAGCTCGAGAGCAGCAAGGATGCCGGCTCAGCTCTTATGGACAGCTTCTTGCATGATGCTGGGAAAAACAGTCCGTGGATCGACCGGTCCACATTTGCGCTGTGTGTCAACCAGCACCTTCACTTACCACTTTCGCCGGCCGAAGTTCGAGCTGTGTTCGACGCTTTCGGCGAGAAACCTGGTCGAGACAAGCTGAACTTTGATCTGTTTGTGCGCAAGACACTCCGGCTTCCTGTGAATTCGCGGCAAGAGCAGGTTGTGCTTCATACCACGAAGGAAGAAGAGGAACAACTGGACGCTGCGCTGAGATCTGCGGTGCGGCAATCGAGCAGCACTTTCCAGCATGCTTTTCAACTGTTCGAGGAGCATTGCGTCGTACACCGCTTCAGCGAAGTCGCGCCGTCCACGTTCTGGATGCAGATGGACTCGAGCGGCTTGGTCGATCTTCTATCCAAGAAGGTGGTGGGATTGCTCGCCCGGAAGTTTCTGACCCGAGGCGCTGATAGCAAAGAGCAAGCAGTCAGCGAACAGGTCGGGCGCGAAGTGATCCCATTGAAAGCAGTCCATTCGTTCCTCCGGACGTTTGCGTCGGTGATGCCCAAGTCTGCAATAAAGAAGGCTGCACACGAGGATGTCGCGAGCGTCACACGGAGTCCGCGGATGAGTCCACGGAGAGAGCAGCAACAAAACCAAACGAACGAGGACGACAACAAGCGCTTGCAACACTTGCTTGTGTCTGCAGCAGAGCTCTCGCGCGACGCGTTTCAACAGGCGTTCCAGTCGTTCCAGGAGAGGTGCACCGCACAGCGCTTTATCGATGTTGCACCATCCGTCTTCTGGAACCAGATGGAAGCGAGCGGGTTCGTGGAGCTCCTGGGCAGGAAGGGCGTGGGGTTGATCGCACAGAAGCTCTTGGTTGCACGCAGAGCCGATGCGGCCAGTACAAACGAGGCGGGAGTCACCAGCCAGAGCTCGCATGAAATGGTGGTTCCCCTCAGGGCTGTGAGCTCGCTTCTTCTTGAGTTTGCTCAAAAGCACAGCGAAAGTTCTGCTCAGCCAGATCAGGCACACCCGCAGCAAGACGACTCACTGCAGCAGCTGCCGATGCCTGAAGCGCTGCGGCGACTCTTGGCGAACTGCAGCGAAGTTGGGATCGACGTTCGTGGAGAGTTTGAGAAGTTCGATACGCGCTACTCCGGCCGAGTGTCTGCGCTGGAGTTCAAGCAAGTGATTCTAGGACTCGGGATCAGCAGATTCTGTGGAGACACACCGCCAGAAGCAGTGATCGGACAGCTTGTGCGTCGTTTCCGCGCTTCCGACCACAGAGACGCTGTCTGGTACACGTCTGCGCTGTGGGATGCGGTCGAGTCGTCACCACTGCCGCCAGGACTCGAGTGGTATCCAACTACGAGCGAACATTTGCGTTCTCGCATCCGTCGCAAGGCTGGCTTCACAGGCAGACTCGACTTTCGCGACGAGCGCATTTACAGCCAACTTGATACCTGCTTCGCGCACTTCGACCGCGCTCATGAGGGCTTTCTGTCAGTCAGCAGTTTACACGAAGGCCTCACCGCCCTCAAGTACGAGGTCACGAGCTCGCAAGTCCAGGTGCTGATTTCGCACATGGGAGTGTTCCGAACTGGAGCAGAGACGCTGTCGAGAATGGAGTTTGACTCGTTCGTGCTCGACCCACTTACACCTGGCGTGCTCGAGAAGCTTGCACAAAAGCTGCTCGTCGTTCACGGCGATGGTGACGGAGAGCGGATCCCTCGAATCGCTCAGCTCAGCCGCGCTCTCCTGGCGTGCGACGCCGACAACCTCGGAGCTCTGCCGAAGCAAGTGTTTTGGTCGTGCTTGGAGAAGGCGCTCGACCGGAAGCTGCCGCAGACGACGAAGCTCAGTCTCCAGCACCTCTTCGACGTGAACAGGGATGCCTCGATCGCGTACCGACTGTTTATGAAAGTCGTCTCACAGTGGCAAAGTGGGAGTGGGAGGAGTGAGACCGTCGAGCTCACTGCCACAGCAGACGAGAAAGCGCGTGCGCGTGCGGTGTCGCGAGAGCACAAGCACAAGCGAGACAGCGACCTCGAGAGGCGCCAGGAGCTGCTTCGATCTCTCTACAACCAACTCTCATCGCTCGACTTCACAGCGCAGGTGGAGATCGTCAAGGAGCATTTGCAGCGCAAAGACCTCGAGCGCTCCGGCTGTATAGTATGGAAGCGCCTCGCACGCATCTTTGACCAGATCGGGATCTCGATGTCACAAGCAGCGAGCGAGTCGTTGCTACAGTTCTTCTCCAATTACTCGGACGGCGAGAGCGCACTCGACGAAGTGCTGATCCGGTATGACAAGCTTCTCAAGGATTTGCGAGAGACCCACGCCGACACCGAAGCTGAAGAGAAGCGTGAACAGGCTGACGCCAAATGCGAGCGCAGACGCAAATGATTCTTACAAGCGGTGATTGGCTCAGGGGTCGGGACCCTGGTCCCTCGGATTACGACGCTGGAGTGCCGGCATCATCTGCTGACCCGCCGTCAGCGCCGACGAGCTCTTTCTCCATGACCTTTACGCGGTGAAGCACTCGCGCCGCGTCCATCCTCCGGTTCGACCGCAGCAGTTTCGTCATCAGCTGGCGGTCGTCTCGGATACGCGCGTGGAGCTTCACGACGTACATCTCGAGCGTCAGCTTGCCAGTCTCCATTTCGATCTCCAGAAGCTGCTTCTTGAGCGACAGCGAGTCGAACCGGTCGGTCAGTTCGCTCGCTGCTGAGCCCTGTAGTGAAGGCAGCTTCGCCTCAATCTTCTCGAGCTGTCATGTTTGCACCAAACATCAGTGTCAGGTGAGTGCTCTCACTCGATACTCTTCCAGTACGCAGGCTGACGAGCGCACCTCTTCATTGATCACGTCGTAGCTGATGATCAAATCCGGGTGGTGCGGATCATCATCTGGCTTATTGGACGCCAGTTCTGCCTCTTGTGCAATGCTGAACGGCTGAGCGGGCGTCGAAAGTGCGGGAGCTCTAGCACCCGCACTGGCTGCATCAATCGGCTGACTCGGCTCTGGATACGCTCCAATGTGAAGCTCTTCGATGATCTCGGATCGCATCTCCTTGTTCCGCAGTGGGTTCCGGAAGCGGATCGACATCTAAAGCAGCAGAGCAGAAGCCAACGCGCAGACCCAAGAGGCTCAACCAGTTAGCAGTAGAACCGCCGTACTCCAGCACACGCCACCCACAATCTCTTCCAACAAACCTCCACGTCTCCTCCGGTCGGCTTGCGATTCGGGCCCACGAACGGCACGCGGCAATGCACTTGGCAGGTGGACAAGAACGGCGTCTGGATGGACAGGCAGCAAAATGTCAGTACATGAACGTGTGAAGATGGCAGGAGCCCAGAACACAGCTCAACGCACCAGCTCCTGGTAGCCTCTAGCGATGAGCTCGGGATTGCGCAGGAACGTCCCCGCAGTCCACACCTCGAAGTGCGCCTTCTTGATCTCGCACAAGCGCTGCATCCCTCGAGAGCGCTGTACAGGAAACCGAAACTGGTTCTGCGGTGCGAGCTTGCCAGTCGAATACGGGGGCCGAGAAGAGACGCGCAGAGCGCCAGTCTTACCTTCGTGTGGCGCAGCCGACGGGAAGTTGAGACAGAATCTCACGACAATGTCCCGTCCTGCCATGGCCGCCGGAAGTTCATTCACCGCGTGGATTGCCACGATCACCTGGTCAGCAGGGACGTCTGCAAGCTCCACTTCGACCTGTCGCACGATTTGCTCGATCTTAAACGGCGGAGGCGCCTGCAAAAGGTTCTTGCGCTTCTCCCGCAGCTCGTCGAGTGCCGCCGCGTACTCGTTTCGCTTGTTGAGCCATTCCGTCGCTTTCGCCCGGTCGATGGAGAGGTGCTCCTTTGCGAACGCGAGCGCTCGGTTCCCAAACTCGACGAGTGCGTGCTCCAGCTCTTGGAACTTTGCTTGCGTCACTGGATCTCGCTCAGGAACCGGAGTGCTGCTCGCCGCAACTTCCATGGACGAAGAGAGCATGTTCTGCTTGTGCACCAGCAGTGCCTCCACTTGTTTCATCCGGCGCATTGCGTCCAGCGCACCGGGGATGTCGCCGTCTCGTTTCAGACGCACTGCTGACTCCTTTGCATGCTGAAGCTGCGCTTGGAGGTCAGCGACGCTCTCGCGCAGTTCGTGAGACGCTTGCGTGGGTGCGACGGAAGGCGACGACGATGCAGTTGGTTCAGCCGAGAGCAAGCCGAAGCTATTTGAAAGAGCTGCTGTCGACGACACACTTGTCATCGGAGACCTGAAGCCGCCGTGTCCGTCACCGTCGTCGTCGCTCGCTTCGTCAAACTCGTCGATGAGATCTTCGTCGCCAATCGAGAGCGCCGACTGTAACCCTCGCATGACCTCCGGAGACTTTTCCGGAGCACGCGCGATGGTCTCCGAACCAGAGCCACTGACGTCTCCAGCGATAGCAGCAAACACAGGACCTGGCGCCTCCTCGTCGCTCTCGTCGGACGGATTGAAGCCTAGCTTGAGCAACTCGGTCGCAAACGATGGGTCCTTCATGTCACTCTCAGTCACCTCGACGTCTTCCGCGTGCGCGCTGTCACCGCCAAGTCCCTTCTGCGACACTGCAGCAGAGGCGGACGCGTGAGTCACCACCATTGCATCGGTCGAATGTCGGTAGTCCCCGCGCCTCTCATCATATCTTTCAACGACTGTTGTCGTCGTCGTCGTCGTCACTGAACTCGCGACGTTTATGGAGCCCTTGCTGTGCGCCGCACTATTGGCGCTCTGAAGTTGCTCCAGTTTCGCTTGGAGCTCCTTGACCTTGCGCATGAACTGCAGCGCATCCTGGATCTCGTTCTTGCGCTTCCGCTCGAGCGCGTGGAGCTTGGCTTCCTGGATCTGCGCTTCTAGCGACGCGATCGTGTCGGGCTCGTCCCTGTCGTCGACCGCGAGCCCCATCTTGGCGAGCTGCGCCAGGAGCTCGGGGTCGCGCATGTCGTCGTCCGTCACCTCGACGTCACTGTCACTGTCGCTCGCGTCCGCAACGTCGTCGTCAACAGCAGCAGCAACTACTGGCGTAGGCACGGGACTCGGACTATGAGCGACTGTAGGTAGTGGCGGCTCAGCGCCAGCGCTCGCTTCGAGCTCCTTCGCCTGGCGGAACAGCGCGAGCGCCTCCTTCACCTTCCCTTCGTTCTTGAGCGCGATCGCCTGGAGCTTGAGCCCACGCACGCGCGCAGCAACGTCGCCGCTTTCTCCGCTGCGTTTACTATTACTGCTACCTGTGCTAGTCGACTGCAGCACGTCTTGCTGGATCTGGTGGCGCGCCGCCGTCGCGTGCGCGTCTCGTAACACGCTGCTGAGCTCGCGCTTGGCGGCACCGCCGTCATCGTCCTCGTCGTCGTCGTCGCTGAGCGCGAGTGCGTCGAGGTCAAGTGTGCCGCCGCTGCTCGCGCCGCGAATGTTGAGCGCACGCAGAATCGCGGCCTCTTCGTCCTCGTCTTCATGGTGGTGGTTCGCGCCACTCCCGCCATTTAGCAGCAGCAGTTCGCTGCGGGGACTCAGCCCCACGCTCCCGCCGAAGCCCGCTGACGTGGCGGTACCGAAAAGCGAGCGGAAGTCGCTCTCTACGTCGGCGTCGCTCACGGGTTTGATGCCGAACTGACGCTGGAACTGCGCGAGGTCGTCGCTTTCCTCGCCCCTGCTGCTGTCCGCCTTTGACCCGTGGCGCGTGCGAGGCGCCTTCGCGTCGCTCGTCTTGCGGCGCCAGAACATCCGCAGCACTCGTGGGTGATTACGGACGTGGGTTATTCACGTGGGTGGAGAAGAAAAACGATGGGGTGATTTTCGCGCTGTTACATCCTCCGACACTGACGTTACGTCTCGGCGATATGTTCATCTGCTGTACACAGTGGCAGGTCTGAGCGTGTAAGAGGTGGAATGGATACTGTACCTCGAACGAGGTTCACGTGCATCGTACGCCCACATCGATCGATGCCTCCGCATGGAATTGGTTTCCTGGTAAACGAGAAGCACTTGGTGAACATCAACGCGGACCTGCGTCGTCCGAAAGAGCGAAGCAATTGGTGGGTTGATGGACGGTGGTGTTTGCGTTTGCAGTCAAACGCACAAAAGTGGAGACGAAGGTGACAGGCGTTGGCCAACGCCACCATCTGCTCATCGTTATCAGAGTGTGTGTCGTGTGCGCGTGTGTCTGCGCGGTGAACGTTCCGTACGCATTCACATTAAGGCCACTCGCCACGAAGTGAAGCCTGCGAGGCCGCAGACTGCGACTCGTGCTGACAGCGACGCGCTCTTCTCTCTCGACGCCGTAGAGTCGACGGTCGATGGATCGGCACTCTCGCGCTTCTTGTGGCGGTGCGAACGATGAGTGCTTTGATGTGATCTGTGATGAAAGGTGACTGTTATCAGCTCTCTGTGCCGACAAGAGTGGGCTCGCACCCCTTCTCTTGCCGCCGCGATGCCGCGGATGTCTCGAAGTCCAGCTCTGGCTTCAGCTCTCTGCTACAGCTCCAGCTCTGCGCCGCTCACTTCCTGATCCGCACGCGCAGTCTCAAGTCCCAACTCGCGTCTCCCCCGCTCGCATCAATGCCTTCGGTCGCTACGATCCTCAAGTGCGTCGCACTCGCTGCTGCGGTCACCACCGCCACCGGTGCTTCATCGGCGCGCTCGCCTCTCGTCGTCGCGGACGAGCAGCCGTTCGCACTCGCAGTCAACACGAGCTCGCGCGCCGCCACGCAGACGCTGATCCCAGCGAAGGGTGCCAACTTCCTCACCGTGCACTTCTCCGAGTTCAGTCTCGCAGACGGCGACAAGGTCGTGGTGCGAGATGTGCAAGGCCGCACAGAGTACGCCTACACCGGGCTCGGTCGCGGCGAGCTCGGCAAGCGTGGTGGCTTCTACTCATCGCGCATCCCGGGCGACCAGGCGATCGTCGAGTTCTTCCCCGCGGGAGCCAACGCCGCTGCTCCAGGTGACTTCGGCTTCAAGGTCGACAAGATCGCACGCAGCTCCACGTCGGGCTCGGGCTCCACGGTCTGCGGCACGGACGACAGCAAACCAGCAAAGTGTTTCGTAGGCGATGTGGGACTTCCCCAAGCGTACGAGAAGGCACAGGCGGTGGCGCGGCTTCTGGTCAACGGCGTGGAGGGGTGCACAGGCTGGCTCGTCGGTAGCGAAGGTCACTTGCTCACGAACGAACATTGCATCAGTACGGACGCGAAGGCGGCAGTGACGGACTTTGAATTCAGCGCCGAGAGCAACGCGTGTGCGGACGAGTGCCAGGAATGGTTCGGCTGCTCCGGCAAGGTTGTCGCCACGTCCGCGACGCTGCTCGCAGTGAACGCCGAGTACGACTACGCGCTTGTGAAGCTCAACACGACTGAAGACCTCTCGGTGTACGGCTACCTGTCACTCCGCGTCGCCGGCGTGAGCCAGGATGAGCAAATCTACGTCCCGCAGCACCCGGGTGCGTGGGCGAAGCGCATTGCTGCGGTCGACGACAGCGGCAGCGTCACGCGCGCAAACAAGGTCGGCGTCACGACCAGTTGCGGTGACTATAGCGTCAGCTACACGGCCGACACTCGAGGCGGATCGTCCGGTTCGCCAGTGATTGCCGCGACAGACAACCGTGTCGTGGCGCTGCACAACTGCGGTGGACTGGGGTCGACGTGCGAGAACGGAGGCATTGACATCCGCACGGTGCTCTGGGATCTGAGGAACAAGGGCGTGATCCTCCCTAGCAACGCGGTGTCCGACGCGAGCGCAGAGATCCCGCTCGGCCCTTGGATCCCCGGCACCACGAAGGCTCCGACGCCCGCGCCAACGCCCGCGCCGACAGCGTCAGTGTGCAAGATCTTCCGCCAACAATCGACGTGCGAGAACACGCTCCCCGGAAAGCGGTGCATCTGGATGGATGGTGCCTGTGTCCCAAACACGACAGTAGCGCCACCGCTTATCACACCGGCGCCAACGCAAGTTCCAGCTCCCACTCCACAGCCCACAACAGTTACTCCTACTCCGGAGCCTACTACGATTGCACCGACCCCAGAGACCACGACGGTTGCATCAGACTCGGAGCCGGCCACGGTTGCGCCAACTCTGTAGCCAGCCACGAGTGCATACAATGCGGTGTAGTGAAAAGCTTTGACTGTGGTCACTCGGTGCAGTGGACTAAGACAGCACGAAAGCACACTTCTCTGAGGATGATTCTTATGGTTGTCGTCATGCGTGCTCAGATGTGAACCACAGACAGCATACATGTGGCAGCAAATGCCTCGCGTCAAAAAAGAAGGCGAGTTTGAACAGTGTGTATTTGTTTTTTGTATGTATTTGTGACGTGCGCAAATTGGCTCATGAATTGATTTTTCAAAAATGAAGACCGGCAATTTGATGAGCTCTAACTTGACCGTTCTTGCTTTGTTATTTGACAGAGGCACCTTTTAATCTGCAGAATTGTTTCGAAATCAAGAGGCAGTTCGCCTATGTGAAAAAGGACAAATTTTCTGTTCGCTGCATCATTTTTGCTTGAGGTCTCGTTTTTGGGTCATCAATTGGTTGCATACGTTAGTACCAGAATGTAATGTTACAGCATGTCGACTGCAGGGAATGAGTGTCGGTGCTCATGGGCGGTGATTCAGCATGAGAGCACCAGTCACCAGCAAAGCCAACTCCAGTCAAAGCAAACTCGCCAAAATGATAGATTTTGGTGCTGACTCTATCGTGATAGTCGAGCATACAGTACTGAAACCAAGTCACTGGCCGTTTTTTCGATTACGGGAGACAAATATCGGAGACTGTGACAACCCAGCTCACTTCGCAATTCCCGTCCGGAAGACTGAACAGCTCCCCATCGAGGATGCCCTCGATATTCGCGATCTTCCGACGCGGCGTGCTGCTCGCAGCCGCTGTCGCCGCCATCGCATGCGCCCCGATTGCCGCTGACGACGCACGCACGGCGCTGTCCATTGCCGACAGCGAGCCCGTGTCGCTCGCTGTGAACACGACGTCGCGTGTGGCCACGAGCAACGTGATCTCGGCGTCGCGTGGCTCGTTCATGACTGTGCACTTCGCGCAGTTCAACCTCGCACAAGGCGACAAGGTGGTCGTGCGTGACGTCGCTCGCACCACCGCGTAC
>JAASGD010000595.1:0-19415 GCA_023334115.1 Globisporangium megalacanthum
ATTTCTCCATCTCTGTGTTCAATTCCAGCACTGTGTAGCGAATATCTCCATGTTTGAATGCCTTCGAAATTTAATATCTTTGAAAGTATTATTCATAAAAATGAACGTTGACTGTCGGTCTCTCGTGCAACATTTTTCACACAATGTCGCACAAGTAGAAACCTTATTTAACAAAGTAATCTAATTAAACGTTTATAAAATCGATAAAACAAAATCTCATTGTGAAAACTTATAATCTAAAATTATTTTATCAAGTGCGACAAGATATCAGTTAATAGTAGAAATTGGGACGCGATTGGGATCCCGGAGTAACTCTGGATTAAAAATCCGGAGAATATCAAAGGAGTTGTTTAGGTCGAATAAGGGAGACAGTAATAAATTCTTCAGCTTCAATGTTTAACTTTTACACACAAATATCAATCGACACCCAGTCTCTGTCAACCAGGCCGCATTTTGAGTAAATTGTAGAAATGTGGAAAACTAAAATCAATACGACAAGGCTTCACAGCTGAGAAAAAGTATGTGATAACTCTTTGTGTTGCGATCAAGACGATTTAGGGGCGACTCCCATTTGATATGTCATGCGGTTGTATCTGCGAGCCCAAAGTGTCTCGACGATTTCTGCTTGAGGTGGTCATCATTTTGGAATTTACAATTTGCAATTTGACGACCAAATGCAGATTCGAACCATTCGATGCAACGATGTTGTCTTTTTTACGTTGAATTGTCCAAATTACATGTAATATTGGACTTTTCACTCAGATAAATTAGTAAATATTTAAAATATAAAATATATTATTGGAATTCAAACTAGTTATATTTTTACAGTTTAAAATATATTGTTGAGAAATTAAACTAGGTTGATCACGAAACCCCTCACGCATAATTCCAACCGGTTTCATGATTGTGGCTAAGCTCTTGTGTGGCCTGTCCAACTCAGGGGTGCGATTGGCAAAGCGAATTGGGTCTACTGCTTACAATGACTGCACACGTGGCAGTCAAAAACAAACATTTTAAACAAGATCACTTTTTAACGTTTTCGGATAAAACTGAATAGCGCCAAGCACACGCTATCCTAGAGGTTGCAAACAGCATGGCTGCTCATGTGTTGTACTGGTGCATACACACAAAGTTTGGTCTAGTTTGGGTTCAAATGTTCAAATTTCGTTTTTGATGTCTGGTCTGGTTTGGCCTGGTTGACTCAGTGACTGGGTGTTAATCGCACATTTTAAAATTCACAAAATTGAAGGTGAACAAAATGACGGAGACAACGGTGGATTGGCTTTCACACTTTACTTTGGATCAAACAAGCATACCACCCTCAGCATCCGCGCCCAAGACTGATTGGACTGTTCTACTTTAAAACCCCAAACATATCGCGCACCAGAAAATCGGTTTTTAACTGTTTTCAGCTTTCGTACGTGCTTAAACATTTGCACTCCATATATGAGCTCTGTCAAAATATTTCAATCGGTCAAACTGTTACCACACTCTTGTTTATATCAATACCAGTCCCAAAAATATCCACGCTGAACTGTGGATGTTTTTGTTTGCTGAGTTTTTCCGTCCTTCTGGGTACACAATTTGACTGGTTCACATGGTTCACCTACCTCGTGTCAGTCCGTCACGAGCTTCACAGGTTACTTTCGTATATACACTGCTTATATAAAAATAGATCAGATACGTAACCGGTTTAGGGTATAAGCCGAACTATACCAGATACTTTTATGTAAAACGTCTTGCTAAAACGAACCTGGTAGAATTCAGGTTCGTTTAGTGTACAGGTATTTATGTACCACTCCGTTCGAAAACTATGCATACATATTGAGTTTACACCTTCGTGTTTTATAGGTATTACTCGTCTTTGACCAGAGTAACTGCGTTCTGCTCGTGTGACCAAACTCTCTGATTTATGTTAAGTTTGCTGCATTCCGATTGGAAGATAACTGAAGATCATGAAATACGGCCAATGGGACGGCAGATATCATTGTTATGGTGCTTTCTATGCCACTGTCACGTGGTCGTAATTGGTATTTCGAGGAAGGCTCGGAAGTGCGAGACGAGAGATTAGGGTTTCGGATACCATGGGGGTCAGTTTTGCTGGCAGCTCTGCCGCGCAGCTCGAGCGACTGCAGCTTTGCCACCACAGCTTGAGCTACAGCAGCGCGGACAGAGTTCGCCGACCACTTACGCAATCCTCGTTTCAGCTAGAAGGAAACAGCTCTTAAGCATCCACCAACCGCAAGCAATGTCGTCCCCATCCGCTGCCGACCCATCCGTTCTGATGACGAGCCCCGCTACCCAGGGTACAACGTCGGACCACCCCACCCTCATTGACGAACCTGCGGTCGAGTCGCGCGGTGAGCAATCTGCCCCGCGCGCTGCGCCTCCCTAAGCGGTCGCCTGGCCCTGCCACCCCAAGCACCACGCAGTCACCGCGCTCTGGGCAGGGCAAGGCACCCGGCAAGAAAACGAAGTCGCGTATGATTGTCACCGACAAGCCGGCACCAGCACCCACTCGTTCGAGCGAGAAGACTCACCGTGCTGCGGTGACCAGTACCTGTTGGAGCATCTCGCCGAGGACCACTCTGGCCAAGTCTACTTTCCCGGCGACCCAGGCGAATGTAGAAGGAGCTGGCGGAAGCCACAATCATGAAGCCATAACCACGCAGCGCAGCGGGCAAGCGCAGGAATCAACTCCAGTTCGACTTGATGATTTTCTTGCGGCAATTACTAGTGGCGGAACGCGCGATACGACTGGACGAGGAGGACAACCAGCGAGCGCACCCATTACAGCACCAACCAGAAACGCGGCGACATTCTCAGCCGAATCGATGCTGGAGCAGCTGCTCGCGCGAATTGAATCGCTCCCCTGCTCATCCGCCCATCCACACGGGGAGATTCCTGACACCCACCCGCAGCGTCGAAGATTTATGTGCAGAATACCAAGGACGACCACCCGCCCGATTCAATTCGCGAACTCCAGCTGAGCGACTTTTGCGATGTCGTGCGCAGAACTAAGGGAGACTACTACCCGCCGCCGCTACACAAGCTCGCCGCGGTCAGGAACACTAAATCCCTTGCTCCATAAGAAGGTGCATCTATTATTCCAATAGTATTTGTGCAAAGTGTTACGGACAGCGAGGCGGTCAAGTTCACCACCCCAGCCATTTTCAGGGCGCTTTACAGCAGCTGCTTAGGATCCCGCGGATCATCGATTATGTGCTTTGTAGAGCATCCAGCTGCAACGACTTGCTTTCACGTCGTCGAACGAAGCGTTTTCTGCCGACTTTGGGGCATCAACGGCATTGCCATCAGGCCCAAACAGAGCGACTCTTACGAAGATCTACTTGACGCTATACAAGACCTCAGCGCCTATGCGAATACGTTTTGCCGGGATTTCGCGCGCTCCCTTGTCGCTCGCCTGTGAGCCTTTGTAGCTCGCAATATATCCGCCAGCTCGGTACCCCCGGCTTGCGTCCAGACACTGTACTTTGTTGACGTCGTTCTTGGCTGCGCCTTCGCCCATTTACAGTCGGACTCGTCAAGGTGGTGGGCCAATTCCTGCAACGCACTCCGCGGCACTGACTACGAGGCACGTGAGTTGACCCTCGCGCTTGTCGATCTCCGCCTCGACGATGGCACACGGACAAGCAACTAGCGAGACGACCGCCTGCGCGATGACTGCTGGCATGACCGCCGGTCGACAGCGTGATTCTGTCCGCGACGCGAGACCACCACGGGCATCTGCCGTAGCCGCGATGCCCGAAGATAGTCGTCGGCTCATCCCGAGGAAAGAGCACGGCCAGCGGCCGTGCCTCCGTTTCGCCGTGGGTGGCAGGTGCAGCAGCAGTCGTGACCGACGCGACAACAAGATGCGGGTGCGCGACTGGCCGACGCCGCTCACGTACTAACTGCAGCAGTACATCGAAGCGCGCTTTGGACGCGCACGGCTTGGCGGAGCGTGAAGACGTGATGAACAGGGAGCAGCTCTTCAACAAAACGTTCAAGATAACAAGTCAATGCATCGTGCAACTGTGTTATTCCCCGCTTCAATTTTTCGGCAAGCACAATATATCAATCGTCAACCGGTTCGATCGAATGTTGCCTGCCCTCCAATTAGCGCCAGCACCACGCCAGCGACGCGAGCACAATTGGGCACCGACTGTTCACGTATCACCCAACCCCACCCGACACACAGTCCCAGCCTGGGCCATCAAAGGTTAAGTATCAACCAGAGAGATCAAACGCATCGTTTCCGCGAGGGCTCGGACTGGATCTGAACATAACTAAAGTTCGGCATGATGGGGCAAGAGCGCCAGTTTGTGGTCGTCCAGAGAGCGCATCATCCCAGGACCGTCAATGGGCAGCACTACGCCACCAACGCCTCGCTCGAGCTCTCGTATCAGTAAGTCTGCAATTTCCAAAACACATTTCCCTCTTCGCCGCGAGGGCGACAGAAGCCACGCGTATCTGCTGAACATGCCGCTTCAAGCCATCCTGTCCGAGTTTGTACGCCGAACGCGGATCCACCTCCCGTCGATTGTCGAGCTAATCCGTATACAGAGCGACGGCGACTACAGATCGAACAAGGAGATCCTCCTGGTGTTCTTCAACACACGTTGACCGAGTACCAACATATTGACGCGCACTGCACATCTCGCTTGAGGGTGAGCATGTGCGCACACAACCCGTCTGCAACTCGAGGCGGTCGCTGCGGAACCAGAGTTCTGGGACTGTGCGGCTAGACGCTCTGCAGAAGAACATCCGCAAGGAGCAGGACGCGTATCGCTGTCTCGTTCTCGACCTGGACCTCATTGAGATCTGGCCAGAGGTCATAACGAGCCCGTTCGGCGTCGTAAACAAGAGCGGCAACAATGGTGGCAGTACTAGCGGGAACCATCCATGATCTATCCTTCCCAGATGGTGCAGCGATCAACGACATCACAATCAAAGATTACGTACCCCACCCTAAATACCAGCACCGCAGCGCCACCTTTATCGGAGGTACTGGCGCTCAAGATGGCCGACCCGTCCGCTTTGATCAGTGATGGCAATAAGCATTTTTTTTTCGTTTTTGTCGATTTGAACATGTTTTAACAAGCAATATCTGACTCAACTTCAGAATTTGACGTAGGTGGTGCTGGTAACGTGAAATCCGCTACGCCTTGCCAAGCGATGATTGATACACCAATCGATAGCCTGTTGTCTGGTGAGTCTGTAACATGTTCTGTGTGCTCGAGAAGACACATGAGAGCTGAGATATCGTCTCCTGTGTGCCCCCAACTCCTTCGAACTGCTGGCATTTTTTTGCACCTCAGAGACATACCTTTTCCAAGTTAAATTTTCCGAAATGACACGAAATTTGTATTCAAATGTCCAACCGATTTTGGCGTCAAAAAGCGCTTGTGCTGCACAGAGCAGTATGAGACGTAGCGAGCGCGGTGGAACCGAAAAAGAAAGGCAGCCAGAAGGGATATACTTGAAAACATCATAGGTAACCTTTTCTAATGACTACAAATATGAATGAGAGAAGTATAAATTCATTTACATGTAAAATAGTGTGGCAAGGGCGCCTCAGACCCTCCACGAAAATGCCAACAGCTCCGTGAGTAGTGCGCTCTGCGCGATGTGAAAGGTACTAGGTCCATTTCGAAACGGAGAGCTATCAAATAGTACAGAATATTACTGCCCGCGCTTATCTGTGGATTTTACGAGATCGCGCGCACCTACCAGAAGTGTCGTATTGCTGTCTAGTTGAGCCAGAGATTGCTTGTTAATGTTTCTATGTTAATGTTTCTATGTTTTTTATGTTTTATGTTTTATTATGTTTTTAGGCAAGGGACTAGTAATAGCAAATTTATGTACTGAGATATCATTACATTTATTGTAACGTGGCCAATTTGACATAAGCAAGACAACAGCGAAGTCACCCCCATCCAGCGGACTCATGCCCCATTGCAATGTTATCATTCGAGGCCGTTGTCCAGGTTCGCTCAGCGCTATCACTATCAAATTCAAGCTTACGAACAAAGGTCTACTGTTAAAGTGTTCACTGTATTTTAAGCTGATGTAGTTCATGTGGTCCATGTTTTATGCTCTTTCGATTTTTTACCTCGTTTTTATTGCTGTATTTATGCAAAAATAAAAACATCGTGCCAACACTGCACCGATTGCCGACATGGCTGGTGATGTGGCGTCCGCGTTCCGCAACGTCATTTTTCACAGCGAATCAGTTTACTTGTTTGGAGGGACTATTTCCGGTGATCAAGCGCTGGTCATAGAGCATTCCATCCCATTTGTCTGGACAGGATCACTGGTGTAATATCAAGTATTCGGCAGTGCGAACAGCTACATCTACGGTTCCACGGCAACACCAAAGCAACCGAACAGATAGTTCCGCTACAACTGTGTGGACGATCACATCCTGGTACCACGGTCGACAGCGTCTGAGATGGCGGCGACAGAGCGCTCGCTCCGGTATGCAATGACAACGGTGCTGAGCGCTGCGGTTGTCAAAGAGGTCAAGTTCACAGGGTGGCACGAGCGCTTGAAGATCCTAGGGTTGGACGTGGATACAGCGGCGTGTTTGGTCTAGATGGCGGCCGCCAAGACCTTGAAGGCGAGGTCGATGATTGTCTCGACCAATTGACGCTAGCGTTACGGTATCCGAGTTCCGCAGTCTCAGGGGCAGCCTGAGGTACGTAGCCACATGCGTCCCTGCGGCGTGACCATCCCTTCAGTGCCACCGGGTTCAAGCTGGTCGTCCCCACCGACCCCGCCGATACCTAGCGACGGATGCCATGCGACATGATCTACTGTTGTGGTCGTATATTCTGCACCATAGAGACATCAACGGAACACCAATGCGTCTTCTCGCTGGCCAACTCGAAATAGACTTCATGGTAGAGACTGACGCATACAACTACGGACTGTGTGGCGTGTACCGACACGTCGGGCAGTTCTTCACGTACACGTTCACGCTGGGCGAGCGACTGTGTCTACTGCCCTTCAACGACATTCAAGACAACGGCTACGACATCAACTACCCCGAGCAGCTAGCAACCGCGTTCACAGGGGTGCTGTGGTGCGACCTTTGACGACATCATCGCGTGCACGTCCACTTTCGCGTCGACAACCGCTCAGTAGTGGCCTGGCAGACACGCTGGAGCTCCCGCAATCCGGTGTGTCACGACTTCCTGCTACTTCTCGGGTACATCGAAGTCACATGCCGCCTCTACTACTCATCGTCCCGCACCCCCGGAATCAAGAACACGCTAGTGGACGCCGGCTCCGGCCTCGCTCAACCAAACTCACGATCTGGCATGTTCAGCGAGCTAACCCGTGAATGGAAACAGGATCACGTCCTGGGCGACCACACGGTCATCGGAGCAACCTGGCAAACTATCTCCGAGAGTACTCCGTTGCTCAGCCCACCCACGCTGTATAAGTGAGCGCATTCACGAAGTCGGCGCCATCGTGCGCTAGACGCCGGGTCGATCTTCTTATGATCGGCGCCGACTCAACCACGCACATTCGACTCGGTGAGGGCTTCGTGCTTGACTGATTAACCGCCAGACGTGAGCCAAGGAGCACAACAATCACCTGTATGCTTGCTGGCATCTGACACTTCATGGTGGCGCAAGGGCGCGAGTTCCCGTCGGGCAATCCTCTGATTCGAATGCTCTTCGATGACATCAGCCAGCTCGACGTCCCCTAACTGATAAAATCACCAGTCTCGATCGAACTGATGGAAGGCATCGCGGTGACACTGTGCTTCTCACGTTGCGAACACCAGGCAATTCGGGGCTCTGTGTCCGACCCTTTTATTCCTGTTCCGCCGCTCAGAGATTGTGGCCATCCACAACTCGCAGTTCAGTGGTTTGCGCTCCTAGTCGATGACATACTGTCGTTGAGAGATCCAGCACCCCAATGATCAACCCGGCCACCGCTTTCCCTGTATGCATCGTGCTGCGCGTTTCGAAGACCAATCAACGAGGGAAACCGACAGTGCGGCGTCTGGAGCGTTCTGGCCACCCGAATCTCATCCCAGCGGCAGGAGCCCTCCTGTTTTTAAAGCGCGCCGTGACACACCCACTCACCTACCGACCGCTTGCTACACAACCAACGTCTCAGGATGCAAGTGCATCACTTCAGTACTCGTGGCGGAGGCGATCAAAGGTGCAGCTGTAAGGACGGGAAGAGACCCGTCAACATTCGGATCGCACTCTCTCCGTGCGGGTGGAGTGACCCTGATGTACCGAGCCGAATTGATGTGATAACTGTACGAGCACACGGGCGCTGGTCTTCCAAGTGCTACAAGATCTACGCGCTGTGCGAGGAGAAGACCAGCACAATCGCAAGCTGACTCGCGGGGGAGGGGAGGCGAGACACGAGTCTTCGCTGAGGTCGCTTCGCGAGCCTATGGAGCACCACCTTCTTCCCATCATTACGGAGGCGGAATGGCCCGCGTTGCGTACCTCAGCTAAGATAAATCCGACTCGCATTGCCCGAACCTCGTCCGTCTGGCTCATTTCAAGTTAAAGCCAAACTTGACTTGCGCACATCACACACTGAATACGAGATACATTTGGTGCGATTGATGTGGAACATAAAAGTGGCACGTATGCATAGTTTTGGAATGGAGTGGTATAAACATACACAGAATTGTAGATAGATAAAGAGTAGTAAAGAAACCTAGGAAGCAGGCGTGCTGGAATGCAAAGCAAAACGAGCGGTAAACAGCAGTATTTGCGTTGGCGGGCCCAGTGACCGAGGTTTACTGAACGGAGAACGCAACACTGTCCATAATATGATTTTTCTTTCACCCGAGCGCGAAGGTCTGATAGGGCCGAGAGCGCAAGACAATCCGGTTGTTTTTAGTATAGTCCGTATAATGTCTGCCGGATGTATCCGGAAAAGGTCCGAACTTGGACGGAACTCAAATCGGGTCGGATCAGTAACGGTATTGACGTTGCCTCGAAAGACGACGCACGAATCGATACGATTTCAGTATGTATGTAGTTTGTAAAGGGTCGTTCTCAGACTCCGTCTTAGAATGTCCGTTTTTCATTGGTACCAGATTTGAAGATTTGTCTTGCACAAATCTGTGTGAGTTGTCAATAATTCAAGATTAGCGACGCGAATGTCCAACTGACCCAGTGTCGAAAATGAGTGATTCCCAGAACTGGGCGGCGTTCGACGAGGAGCCCGCGTCGTCGGCGTCGGCGTCTGCGCGCAGTCGGCGACGCGCCAAGCAGCAGCAGAAAGACGACGCAGCGCAGCAGCAGTCGGCAGCAGACGCACCGAGCACAACAGACAGCGCGTTTGCCAGTCTGCGTTCCGTGAATCCGCTCGTACTGCGCAACAAGCTCATGTTTGGCGGCCTTGTGGGCTTCTGCACCGGCGCGACTTTCGGCGGCAGTGCGTCTCTCTTTCTCTGTTGCGCTCTCTCACACACTGCACTAAAGCTGGTGTTGTTATGCAGTGTAACCCATTGTATTGTCAAGCTAACCGACCTCTCTCCGTTGTCTACTGCTGGCAGTCGACGCCGCGAAGCTCTATCACCGCCAGCACGGCCGCCTGGCGCTCGCAGGCGCGAGTTCGGTCGCTCGCGGGGCCGCAGTCTCTGGCGGCAGCTTCGCGGGGTGCGTCGCTGCTTGTGTACGAGGTGGTGGGGGCTTGTACTGGAGATACAACAGGTTCGTGTACTGACTGGTGGACCCCCATCCACAGGTTCTTCCTCGCGTACCAAGGCGTCAAGACGCTGCTGGAGGTGCAGCGTGGGGAAGAGGACTTGGTGAATGTGGGCGTCGCGACAGTCGCGGCGGCGCTCCCGTTCGTTCGCTCGACAGTCATGCGACAGAACGCGCCGTACGCACTCATGCTCGTGGCGCTCGACCACTTCCACGAGGCGCTTAGTGAGCACCGCAAGTGAGCAGAGTGCCAAGCGCTGACGGTCGCTACAGTAGAGAGAAGGTAGGGTACATGCTGAGGAGACGGACGGACGGACGAAGCGTTGGTTGGGATCTCCATTCACGACACATAAGTGGTCAGTAAACACACTCTTCACTGTCGAAAAAGCGGTCAGCGAGGTGAATCCACTGCGAGGAACTTGATTTGAGTATGCTATAGTAAATATAAGAGCAGCTCAACCTGAGTCCGCCATCCATCTGAAAGAGATAGCCAATTCCAATGACCACGAGCTTGGCTGCGCCGCTCGGACTCGCGGGCCTCGACGCCGCGCGCGCGAAGGACGAGGACGACGACGCCGAGTACGAGGAGCTCATCCCGCCCGAGAACTTTGCGATGATCGAGAAGGGGCTCTACCGCAGTGCGTCCTCGCGCTGTTTGGCTCTCCAGCCGTCCAACCGTCCTTCTTGTCATAACGTGTCTGTCTCTCTGTTGTACGTTGTGCACGCCATCAACAGGCGGGTTCCCCAAGAAGAAGAACTTTGCGTTTCTGAAGAAATGCCTCGGGCTGCGCTCGATCCTCACGCTCGTGCTCGAAGACTATCCGCTCGCCAACAGCGAGTTCAACCGCATGCACAACATTAAGCTGCTCCAGTTTGGCGTCCCTGGCAACAAGGTGCGATTGACTGACTGACTGGTTCAGTGCTGTTTTCAATAGGAGATCTCCACTGACGATCGATGGTCGGAACTAACTGAATGAACGAACGACGGCAGGAGCCGTTCGTGGACATCCCAGAAGACGGCATCGTGGCGGCGCTCAAAGCCGTGCTTGACAAGCGCAACCACCCGATGCTCATCCACTGCAACAAGGGCAAGGTGCGTCCGTACTTAGCTACAGTAACAAACACTGTCGAACAGACAACTGACGGCAGTGGGCTGTGTGATTCACTGGTGTTAGCACCGCACTGGATGCCTCGTCGGCTCGCTGCGCAAAGTGCAAAAGTGGGCGTTTAGCTCCATCTTTGACGAGTACATTCGCTTCTCGGCGCCCAAGCCCCGCATGATGGACCAGCAGGTGCGTGTCTGTCACTTGTGGGTCCATGTGGATTACACCATCAAGTGACCCACACTCACTGTCTCTAACACTTGCACGTGCGATTTTTCAGTTCATCGAGTTATTTAAGACCGAACGCGTCGAGCTCGAGAGCAACGAGCACGCACCCAACTGGCCAGGCTTGTAGGCAGTTGAGGCCCAAGCCGCCAAGGAGCGCCTGAGTCTCCACAGAACGTCGTAACACGACCAACTGCCTAGCTGGCGGTCGTCTGGAGCCACGTATGCAAATCGAGAGACTCGGACGCTTAGAGCTTGGCGGCCGATACCTTCGCCTTCGGCTTCGCTCCGTCCTGCGCCGCAAAGAGCTGCTGCATCTCCACGAGACTCTCTTCGAGCAAGTGGCCCATGCGCGCGGCCCAGTTGCCGTGCTGGCGACACGCAATGTTGAACTGGAGCGAGCCATTCTTGATGCTGTAGGCGATGCCGAGCCCCTCGGGCACGACTTCGCCCCAGCCCCAGCCGTCAAAGAGCTCGTTCGTGAGGTGGCTCGTTGAGATGCGCCAGTAGCGCGATGACGTCATCGCCGGGTCTTCAAAGAACGGCACGCGCTCGCCTGGCTGCACAAGCATCCGTAATCCGAGCAAGTGGCGGTCAACGCCGAGGCCCTGGGCCGCAAGCTTCATGTACTGCACATGGCGGTTCGTCGCCGCCAGCAGCAGCTGCCGCTTCGTCTCGACGCTGACATCGACGCCACTCGCGTCCACCATAGCGGCCGTAAAGTCGACGGTTTGCTGCGAGCAGCTGCGCGTCGTCTCGGTACGGCCGTGGAGGAACAGCCGCGTCTGGGACGCTTCGTACGTCGGCACGCTGACGCCAAAGAGCTTGCGGTAAGCGAGCTGGATCGTCACCTGGGCGAACGCGTCGGGGCTGCAGCCAAAGCCCTTGATCGCACGGGCGCCGTAGCCGTAGAACGTCTGCACGTGGAGGTCGTGGGCCGCGACCGTCGCGTCAAACACGCGCTCTGCCGCCGCAATCGCAGCGAGTGTCGAGTCACTAAAGCGGAACGTGACCTGCGCTGGCGCCGGCAGCGCGTTCAGCTGCGCGGTCGTGAAGCTGCGGCTGCCGAAGTCCAGCTGCCCCCGCTGCAGACGGCCGACGAGGAAGTCCGCGTACCGCGCCATGGGCATCCCGTCGAGCATCGAGTGCTCGCCCAGCAGCCCGGCCTTGCCGTTCGCAAACACGGCGAGCTGGATGCACTTGTCGTAGAAGCGGTTGCGGCCGTCGCCGTGCCAGAGTGCAGCGGCGACCTCGGTCCGCGACACGGGCGCGGCGTCGTCCAAGTTGAGGACCAGCACCGCACTCTCGAGCTGACGCAGCGCGGCCTCGTTCCCACAGCGCACGAGCTCGTCGCGGGCGTCCGCCCAGCTGTCGCGGTCCGCTGACGAGAGCGCGCCGATCGCCGACTCTTTCGCGCCGGCCGTGTCCAATATGCGCTGGAGCTGGTGGCAGAGCTGCGTGAACGAGAGCGGCGCGTGCGTCGCGGGGTCCAGGAGCTCGAGCGTAAAGAACTTGTGATGACGCATCACGATGACGTGGTTGTGCGTCGCGGGGTCAAAGATACGATATGTGTCCGACTCGCGACGGGGGACGCGACAGGCGTTGAACATGTACTTGTACGCAGTCGCACACACTGGCGTCGGCTTCTGCTTGGATCCGAGGAGCTCCGGCTCGAGCGCTCCACTCACGAGCAGCTGGCGGAACGCCATGGTGCCCCGCAGAAGCGCGGCAGCGCGGCCGACGTTGCTGCGCTGCTCGGCGTGGACGCTGTCGGCAAAGTGGAAAAAGTAGCTCACGTTGAACACGACCGGGTCCCGCACCTGGAGGTACCCGCCCGTGTTCCACCACTCGGCCAAGTAGCTCGAGTCGCTGCGCTCCGCTGCGCGCTGCTCGAGGCGACGCTGGAGCTCGCGGCCGAGGCCGTTAGGTGATAAGAACTCGGCCGCCAGCTGCTGCGACTGCGCAAGCGCCGCTGCGTCGCTCAGTGGCCGCAGCGTCTCGAGGTACAGCGCCACCGTGTCCTCGAGCGACGGCACTGGTAGCCGCGGCAGCGAGCGCTGGAAGCGGTAGAGCGGCTGCTCAGCAGGTTCCAGGTCGCTCTCGTCGCGGTAGTCGCCGAGGCACTCGCGGAAGCCTGCGGGGCCATACGCATTGGCGCTAGCAGCGCTCATGGTCGGACGAAGGGGGAGGGGGAAGAGGTGAGGCGACGGCTTGGGAGGATGAGGTGGAAGACAAAGTGGCAGGGATTTCAAAGTTGGCACTTGTTGAGTCGACAAAGGCGAGTCACAGGTGGAGATCTACACACTTGATTTTATCATTATGGCATCAGGCTTCGGTACTTGGGCGACTGAAGTTGAAGTGGTTGATTCGTTGGTTGGTTGGTCCGGAACATCTGAACGACGACGGTTGTGACGATGCGTGGGCACAAACACAAGGCCATTTTTACACGTGGTTACGTTTCAATAGCTTTGGTTGCAGGACACTACCCGGCTTGGCGGCGTTGAACTGAACGACTGACGTCTCCACGAATTCGAGCGCCGGGTCGAGCCCCAGAGATGCTAGGACGACGCGACGAGTCGGGTCGGGAACGGATGCTCTTGGACTTGCCGGAGGTTGGCTTCACGCTCAGCGACTTGGGGAATAATTCAGGAGCCACATGGCTGCTCTTGGGCTTGCCAGAGCTTGGCTTCACACTCACCGACTGGCGGGCGATGGCAGGTGCCGCATCGATGACGCTTCTTTGGCGAGTCGAACTGGATGGATAATGCCGCCTCTCTCGATCCTTGCGGACGCTCCGCGTCCTGTCTTGGATCTTGTTGTCGTTGAGCCGATGCGATGAGGATTCGGGGCGGGGACGGCTGCTCGTGGACTTGCCGGAGCTTGGCTTCACATCCACCAACTGGCGGACGAAGGCAGGTACTACATCGACGACTTGTCTTCGACGAGTCGTTAGGTTTGAGACGTAATGTCTTCTCTCTCTCCGCATCCTGAATTCGAATTGTTCAGCGTAGCAAATGAGTTCATGCAAACCCTCTCGAACCACGTCCAACGAGACTCGCCCGGACGGATCCTTGGCACACATCGCTGCTGCCAGTCCCCACATCTCGCGGTAGCGCTCTTCAGTGCACGGAGGAAGAACCCCGTCGTCGACACTGTCCAGCAGCTCCGATTCGTCGATGTCTCCCCACGGCGGACCCTGCGTCATCGCCTCCAGCATGCACATCCCGAGCGCGTACACGTCGGACGCGACCGACACACTCCCTTCCCCAGTCAAGAGCTCCGGCGCCATCCACTGCAGCACGCGAGACGACGAGTCCGACGACGACGACAGAAACGCTGGACCAGCGCGAGCAGCACGCACGGCACTACGCACGTCGTCGAAGCCAAAGTCCGTCAGCTTGGCTCTCTTGTCGCCCGTCACGACGATGTTCGCACACGTCAGGTGGCCGTGGATGACCTTACGCTCGTGCAGGTACTGCAGGCTCTTGGTCGCGTCCACGAACAGCTCCAGCATCGACCGTAGCGTGCTCTCCGATGACGCCTCATGGCGCTGCGTCTCCAGGTACTCGAGCAAGTTGCCGTGCTCCGCTCGCTCAATCGCCAGAAACGCTCGTCGGCTGACGTGGCACGAACCGAGTAGCTTGAGAATGTGTTGGTGGTGGTGATGCGGGTCGCTGTCGCTACCAGCACCGCCTTCCTGATCGCCTTCACGAGCGCCAGTGCCTTCACCGTCGCGACCACTTGCATCCCGTGAGAGTTCGAACCACTGGTCCACATCGCGGAAGAACGCTCGGTCCGATTGAGCGCCGCCCAGTCCGTGCATGTTGAGGATCTTGACGACAGCAGGGACGCCGCTGCTCGTCAGCTGCGAGTCACCACTTATGCCTCTCGAGTGCACATGCCCAAGGTGCACAGCACCGAACGGCCCGTCGCTCACGAGGCTTTCGGCTTCCCAGCTCGCCATGTACACGGGAACGAACCACGTTGGCAATCGCACCACACTGTCCATCACGCCGCAATACGTCGACACCTTGTTGTACGCAGTCGTCACTAGTGCTCTCCACTCTGTCGGCATGTCCGCCGACATGTCCGTCGTTGTAGTAGTCGGTGCGACACTCGGTGTCTCTTGCGTCTCCGCGTCAGTGGAAGCGCTCCTGGCTTTCGCGTCGGCATCAAGCAAGGCAAGCTCGTACTGCAACAGCGTGAGCGCTTCGACCTCGTCGTGTCGGTCGAGCAGCACCTCTGACAAGTTGCGCGTCTCTTGCAGCGCGAACGCCAGCTGCGCGTCGCGGATTGCCACGAGCTCTCGCCAGCGCTCCTCGCGTGTGACGCGACTGTCGCTGCCACTGTCGCTGTCGTGGCGGTTACCAGCGCTGATGGCACTGGCTGTGGCTCCGTCGGTCACAACAGTGGTATCCTTCATCCTTGCCGTCACAGTACGCGCGTCCGTGTCAACAAGCGCCAGTTCGCGTTCGATGTCGTCGAGGTCCCGACGCATCCTCTCCAGCTGCGTCAGCACGTGGTGGCTCCTTGCGATCGCGACAAACACCGTGCGGGACTGTGAGATCGCGTCACATAGCAGAAGCAGGCGAGTCGTCACTGACTGGCACGCCGCAACAGGATCTCCCTTTCGCTCTCGTTCTGGTTCTCCCTGCATCGTGTCGCTCGTCAACTCGATCGGTGGCGCTTCAGACGATGCGACTGACGAGGACAACGCCAGCAAGCCGACAACCTCGATCACGCGCTCGAACACACTCGACACCAGAGCCGCGTTCTCTCTCGCCTCAGCACACACCACTGGTGCTCCCGACTCGAGCAGCAACTTCGCTTCGCTGAACTGTCGCTTGTCGAACGCTGCTGAAACGAAATTTGCAAACTTCGCCGAGGTTGGCTTGTTGCCCATTGCACTCAGCTCCTTGACGATGTCATCGTTGTCCTTGCTGTACAACTTTGGTAAATCTTCTGCTTGGCTGGAAGTCTCGTGACGACTGTCAGAGGTTGCTGCGTTGATCGATGGGTCGGGAGAGTGGCTCACGTCGGAAGCACCATCCGCAGTGTTGACGGACAGGGATCCTCCACGAACGGCGGCGACTTCCTCTCCAGCTAGCACCTCTTCTGGACCCAGAGATGGCGTCGTCGGGGGGCTCTGGAACGATGCAGCCGGCTTTCGATCGCGGACACTTCTCTCGCTCTTCACATCTTGATCTTTTGGTACTACTGCTACATTCGACTTGGACACCAAAGTCTCTTGCTGCTGCTGGTACTGCTGAGAGAACTGAAAGAGCTTGTCGACAGCAAACGCCATCTTCACGCGATGCGCAGGATTCGGCGCACACATCATGCGGATCAAGTTCCACTGCGTGCTGCTCATGGTCGCAGGCTGCAGCGGAAATTTGCCAATCCTCAGCTGCACGCGAACAGCAAGGTCGCTCGTCATGCGACCCCACGGTGGCTCACCCCGCATCAGCTCCACAATCAGCATCCCGAACGAGTACACGTCGGACGCGGATGTCAACTGCTCGCCACGAAGGTACTCTGGAGACCGCCACTGTATGGCTCCCATCATCTTCTTGTCCACCTGCACCTCAGCAACGCCCACGATCGAGCTCAAGCCAAAGTCGATCACCTTGGCGTCTCCATTCGCGCCGATCAGGACGTTGTCGCACTTGAGATCGTTGTGCGTCACGCCCTGTTCGTGCAGATACTGGAGACCGAGCGCCACTTGGTGCAGCAGTTGCCATCCTCTCGCTGCGTTCGTCTCGGTTTTGCTGACGAACTCGAGCAGGTTGCCGCCACTGGCGGTCTCGCTTACGAAGTACCGCTTGCCCACATCACACGCACCAAAGAGCTTAAGCACATGTGGGTGGTTCAGCGGAAACCAGACGCGCAGCTCGTGGGAGAACAGCTCGCTGGTGTACCCACCGTCGTCATCCTCCTCGTATCCCATGAACTTGACCACCACAGGCGTGTTGCACCACGTCGCCTTGAACACTTCGCCAAACGATCCGACGCCGATTCGATCCAGCCTCGGATTGTAGTTGAGCTCGTGCAACTGAATGAACCATGATCGCCTTTCCGGGTGATTGATGGTCAGTCGCGAGGCGGTAGTCGGTACTACAGGTGCATTGGGATCGATCTCAGCTGTGGTGGTTGCTGTGTTCGCCGCTGTACGCAGAATCGGGAATCTCTCGTGTAGCGCACTCGTCTCGAATCGCACGATCGTCACTGGACGGCTGCTGTTGGAAGGTTGACGAGTCGTTCCAGCGATGGCTGGTGCGAGCGACGCTGCTGCTGAATCATCATCGTGTCCTACGTCTCCGGTTTCTGCATCAACTGAATTGCCTTGTCCGAGCTGGTTTACTTCCTGCCACTCATGAACCGGATCCACTGTCGACGGCGACAGCAACTCGAGCACCTCGTCCAACTGTCGATGGAAAACGTGGCTGGGTCGCGAAGTCTGTTGGCTCCTCGTGACTCGGAGTATTGAGCTGTCGTGTATGGTGACTCTCAGGAATCGATCAAAGCGCTCCAGCACCGCGACATAATGCTGTATAACGTGGTCATCTGCTCTCCTGCGCTGGGCTTGAGCGACACGGAGCAGGTCGCGTAACCGCTCTAAGATGTGCGCAACGACGTCTGGAGACTCGCTGCAGAGATGAGGTTTCTGTGCAAGTCCATCGACAAACGTTGGGAGAGTGGAACCCAGCTCAAAGAACAGATAGATGTCCAGACTCGCCTCGCTGCTATGTGCGCCGGATTGCAGTCTGTTGCGATCAAGGCTCTTGCGCTCCTGGATCGCAAACTGCCGCAACAGGAAACTCACGCTCCCGACTGTCGGTCTCCTCGCTGAATCTGAGCGCCACATCTGTTTGATGAGAGTCGTCTGTTCGGCTGCCAACGCGTCGGGAAGCCGTGGCCGACAGTTACCCAAAACCTTCCCGGGTACTGCCCGTTCACTCTCAGCTGGCCCCCACGGCACCTGTCCTGTCAGCGCTTCCAGCACGCACATCGCGAGCGAGAAAACGTTCGACGCCGGTGACACAGGAGCTCCGCGCAGACATTCCGGGGCTCGCCATCGGACGTCCTGCAAAACCTCCTTCCCACGATCTTGAATGTGAACTTGGTCCACTTCATCTCGAGTCTTTCCGCTGTTTGAACTCAAACACTGGAACGCATTGATCTTGGCGATCCCGTCCGAGCCGACCCAAATGTCGTCGCAGCGAAGTCGCTCAAGCACGATACCCCGCTCCAGCACGTACTGAAGTCCGAGTGACACCTCGAACAGCTTCTGCCACACTTCGTCCTTGTGCTCCTCGCGACTCAGGTACTCGCGCAGACTCGTACTCGCTGCGCCTTCGAACACGGCGACGCACTGTGAATCGAGATGTGACGCGCCAAACACCTTGGCCACGTTCGGATGACTGAGCGAGAAGCAAGTATTCACCACCTCAATGAATGTGTCACGCTCCAAGTCGCTGGTGATGATGCTCGACTTCGCCCACCTCCCAATCGTAATGGTCGCAACGGACGACGAGGATGCTGTCTTGCGACGCCCACGACCCAAATTGACGCCATCGATGTTCACCTCGTGCGGGGGAATGAACCATCTGGGAACGACGGGCGGATTCGCCACATTGCCCGCATCGAGCACTTTGCGCAGTGCCACGCTCAGCAACTCCTGGTTCCCCAAACTGATAGCTGTCCCTTGGGTATCAAGTGCGTGTTGAAGAAGAACCGCAGAATCTTCGAGTGCAATGCCACCCTTGTCGTCATTGTCAGCGACACTTCGTTCATTCGATGTCCAGGTATCGATTGCTGCTCGGAAGCTCTCCAACAGCGCCGTCTCGTCCCTGGCAAGGAAATCAGTTTCCTGCTCGCTCGATCCCGGAAAGGCACCACTGGAATCGGCGATCATTGCTCGCTCCAAGAACTCCAGTTCTGTGTGAACGTCCCGGAACCGACTCTTGATCGTTGAGCTAGAGATGAGACGCGCGAACACGTTGATGTCGCAGCACACTGGCTTGAGTTGTACCAACTGAAATACGATCATGACGAGCTGGAAGACGTTCTCGCGCGACACTTCTGACGACTCATCCACAAATCGCGCATGCAGACGTGTCATCCGGTCCAAGACTCGCGCCCACATCGTTTCGAACTCGTGCGTCTGCGCCGCGTACTTGCTCAGCGCCTCCAGCGTCGCACTTAGAAGCGACTTCTTTTCAATGTCGTTGGAGCCGGAGTGTCGCGATGCAAAGTACCCGAGCTCGAGGAGCGTGGAGATGATGTTGGAATCGGCGAAACGCGCAGCGTGAATCAGTCCTGTCTTGCCGTCGGCACCTTGGACCTGTCCAGACGCACCAGCTCGCAGAAGAACGCTCACGACGTGGAAATG
>JAASGD010000596.1:0-19394 GCA_023334115.1 Globisporangium megalacanthum
ACTGCGAATACCATCTCCGCCAATGAGCGGCTGACACGCAGCGTGTGTCACAAATGTGACTCCGCGCAGCATGTGTCAGAAATGTGACTCCACCAGTCCTAACTTCAACTTCAATCGCACCTACTCGTGTAGGTACGCCTAAAGTACCTGGACCTGAAGTAATCTACCTAAAGTAACTCGCCTAAGTAACTGGACGAATGCTCCGTAACATCACCCCCTTCTCAAAACGCTCGCATCCACAATGCGAGCGCAAATGGTCTCTTGGAGTGCGAGAGAGAGAGCCCGATCATACCGCCCATCCCGACTGTGCGCGACGACGCCGTCCGCCGCAACTGCTTTTGACGGCGAGCACAAGCCGACAAACTCGATCGCCGAGATGAAGGCCGTGATGGCCGCGTGTGCACGAGACGACGAGACAGCGGCAGCAGCGGTGGGTGCGGCGGACGCGACTGCGACGGCGATGAACACGACTGCGGTAACGACGGACGCGGCGAGCGCAACTTCGGCGGCGGCGAACACGGCGAGCTCGCAACCCGGGGCGAGCTCGAGCGCACAAAGCACGTTGCCGACCAGCGCGAGCGTAGCAGCGACCAAAAACTCAGCGAGCACGCCGACGCTTACGTCGGCGCGAGCGTCACTTTTCGGGCGACCGGCACCAAGTGTCAGCCGAAGCGAGCGTGTTGCCGGCGCTGTGACAAGGAAGTGATGCTGCCGCACTAGCTGTACGATCATGCAGGCGCCGACGATCCGGCGCCCGAGTCGGAGATGCACGCGCTGTCGAGACGCGGCATGGACGCCAGGCAATCCGTGCCTCGCGGATGTTCTCGAAGGTTGTCGATGCAGCGAAGGCGCTCGTCGTCTCTCGTACGACCTGCTGGATTTCGGGCGGTACTAGCGCTCGCACTCCGTGCTGCTCAGTGCGGCTAATCGTGACGGCGGAACCCGCCGAGCATGATGTCGCTCGGGGACAGAGCCTCTTACGCTGGCACGTTTGCGATCTCCCAATCGACGAACGCAAGTGCCTCGCGGCGGGTAGAATCACGGGTAGCGGTCGGACGAGCGCCGACCGGATGCACACGAGAGCTCGAGGGCGGGTCGATGCCGCTCGATCGTGATCGCGACTGGAGCAACTACGAGCGAGATGTTGATCCTCGTACTGTGCCATGAGACTGGGAACCTCAAGGATGAGACGATGGCGCGGCTCCCACGTATCGTGGCTCGATGAGTACCCAAGCCTGCGGACACGGTACTTACGCGCCACTGGGACGCCACGGCGTGATCCACGCGGCGGGTCTTGATGAGCCACGATCTGCTCCACGATCCAGCGGGTATTCCCTGCCACGTTCACAAGCGGCGGTGGACCAGCACAGTGACACGTCTGGGTACTTGGCTGCGGTCGGCTTGCAAGCCGATCGGTCGGAGCAGTTGGCGGATTAGGCGATTCGTGAGACGGAGGCGGACGCGGACCAGAGCTTCGCGATGCAGTGTCACTTGGAGTGCGCGCTCCAGGCGCTCAGGATCGTCGCGCTCGCCTGCAGCTCTTGAGGTTGACCAGTAGGGGGTAGCGCAGTCTGGAAGACAGCCTGGTCCGCGCGCGGAAAGTCGCGCGCGTCGTCATCAGGGAGTACCGCTCTACGAGCCGGCTCGTTAGCTGGCTCATCACCGTCGCTTGGGATGTCTGCAGCGCGGTAGGGCTTCAAACGCCCCACGTTTTACGTGGGGCGGAGGCGTATCGTAGGAGGTAGCTCGAGCTTGTATGCGTCGCCTTTACACCTTGAATGGCCCAATAAATCGCGGCGCGAACATATTCGCGCTGAGGTTCGTCACGGCTTCAGATCGAACGCCATTCGTTGACAGGAGCACTCTGCCGCCAGGCGCATACACTGCCGTGTTGCGTCGGCCTTGGCGATCGGCATTCTCTTTCTGCCGATCGACTGCTTCTTGCAGCGCGTCTTGAACAAATCGCACAATTGCTTGACGTTGCAATACGAACTCAGAAACGGTGCGATTGTCGAACGCGCTGACTGGCTATCTTGGCGGGAAGTTGGCGAGCGCAGGGACAGCGGGCAAAACGGGCCCGCTGCGGACGATGGGAGCCGGATCAATCAGCATTCGCGCCGCTCCAGGTGCGAGCGGCGTGGGTCGGCGTGAGTGCGCGACCGCGTGCGTGAGGGCAGTCGTGTCATCGGTCCTGTGCGACAGAACCGGGCTTCCACTCGAAAACACCGGGTCCGCCCAATAGCGGATCCCTCGCCACCAGGCTCCTCCCCCTCCAGGGTGGAGACAGCTGGTGCTGTCGGCGCGCCGACGGCGAGCATCGCAGGCACGCGGGGATGTCGCGCGTGATTGATGAAGAAGGGAGTGAGCCTAGTCGACGCGTGTACCGCGTTGTTGATTGCGAACTCGGCCTGGGGCAGGAAGACGCTCCACGAGTAGTACGACGCCGCGTAGCTGCGTTGTACGTCCTCGAGCACCCGGTTTACGCGCTCTGTCTGCCCATCCGTCTCTGAATGGGCAGCCACCTACGTCAGCAGGCGAGAGCCGAGCAGCGTGAACAGGCCCGTCCATAACGCGGACATGTAGCGAGGGTCACGGTCGGAGACAATCGACTCCGGCAGCCCGTGGTGCCGAAAGACAACGTCAATGAAGATCACCGCGGTCTCTTCCGCGGTGACGGTGGTCACGACCGGCGCGAGGTGCACCCTCTTAGTGAAGCGTTCGACGAACACGACGACGCCTGTGCAGCCGCGCGCATCAGAGGGAAACCCAAAGACAAAGAACATGTTGATCGATCGCCACGCGTCGGTGGCGATCGGAAGTGGACGGAGCGGCGCTTGCGACGACGACGAGGGCTTCACTCACCGGCAGATCTCACAGATGCGCACCAACTTGCGCACCCACTTGTAGAGATGTGGCCAGTAATAGTCGCGTGACACTGAGGCGAATGTCTTCTCACGCCCCAGGTGTGCTCCTGTGGGCGCGTCGTGGTACTCGTGCACGATGCGAGCGCGAAGGTCGGAATCGTTTGGCACGAGAGCACGGGGAGCATCGAAGATGCGGGCTGGTACATGACCAGCCCGTTGACGAGTCGATACCGATCGATGTGGGACTGTGTAGATCGCTGCAGCGCTTTCAGCGTCGTGCCGGACGGCGCGCGCAAGTGCGTCATCAAAGTGTCGAGAGCTGGGTCGGCATCGTAGGCGTCCGCAATCTCCTGCCGAAGCGGAAGCACAACGGTCGTGCGGACGGCATGTGCGTCGTGGATTGAGCACGCGTTGCAGTCGTCATCTTCATCGTCGACGGAGGCGCCGTGGCGACCAAGCGAAGCGCGCGGATTGTAATCCGGGCGACGGGACAAAGCGTCCGCAAGGGTGTTCGACTTGCCGGGCTTGTAGTGGACGACGAAGTTGTACTCCGCGAAGAACGACAACATGCGCGCCATCCGCTAGCTGAGGTGTGGCGAGTTCATCGCCGTCCGCAAGGACGCGTGACCGGTGTATAGCGCAAACGTCTGCTCGCCGCGCAGATGCACGCGGAACTTTGTGAGCGCGTACCGCATCGCCAGCAACTCCTTGTCGTGCACCGGGTGATCCTTCTCGACGGGCTTCAGCTGCCGCGACTGGTAGCTGACCACTCGTTCTCGACCGGCGTCGTCAAACTTCATGAGCGCGCAGCCGATTGCAAAGTCACTCGCGTCGCACACGACGTGGAAGGGTTTCGTCTCGTCGGGCAGCATCAGGATCGGAGCTTCCAAGAGACTCTTCTTCACCGCCCCGATAGCCGCTTCGTGCTCGGGGCGCCAGACCCAGCCGACGTCTTTCTTCAGCAACGCGGACAGCGGCTGGATCAGCGGCGCGTAGTCGCGCGTGTACCGGTGGAGGTAGTTCGCGAGACCGAGCCATTCACTGTCTGAGCTCGGTCTGGTTCGTAGGTGTCGGCCAAGCAAGAACCGACGAGACCTTCTCCGGATCCGCTCGCACACCGTTGCGACCGACGTAGCAGCCAAGAACTGGGACCTCCGGCGCGCAGAAGATGCACTTCTTCAAGTTGGCGTACAACTTGTTTGCGTGCATGACATCGAACACTTGGTGCAGGTGATCGAGGTGAACTTCGACGTCCGATCGGTCGCCACTCGCGCGACTGTGGACGAAGATGTCGTCGAAGTAGCTCGGCTCGAAGTCTCGCAACGGCCGCAGGGCGTGGGAGACCATGCGGTTGAACGTCGCTGGCGCGTTCTTCAAGCTCTGCGGCATGACGAGCCACTCCCAAAGCATCCCACTCGGCATACCGACGGCCGTGAGCGGGACGTCACTCGCGCGCATCAAGAGCTGGTAGAAGCCGTCGGTCAAGTCGATGGCGCTGAAGCGGGTGCTCCCCGACATGGAGTTCAATACCATGTCCTTCCGTGGGATTGGCGTCTGCGCAGGGATAGTTGCGTCGTTCAGCTTGTTATACGCGTGGACGATGCGCCACCCGTCCGTCGCCTTCTTGATACACAACGTCGGGCTCGAATGCGGCGACGTACTCTTGCTGACGTGTCCCGCGAGTCGACGGACCTCACAGAACACGTCGATCGCCTGCACCTGATCGCGCGGCAGTGGCCACTGCCGCGCCACGCAGTACTTCGTACCCGGCACGAGATCGATCTCGTGCCGCACGCCGCGATCAGCCTGGGGCTCTGCCGGGATCTTGTCCGGGAAGATGTCCGCGTTTTCGCGAACGAGTTCGTACGCGTCATTTCCAGGCGCTCGGAGCGCGTCGAGTGATTGCGCTGTGAATCGCTCTTCACGGGCCGACTTCGGCTCGGCTCCTGCTGGACGCGAGTTGCTTGAGGCGTCGACGCAGGTCAGCAAGCACACTTGCTCGCTCGCCTTCGCGGAGCTCGCGTAGGAATCGCTTCCAAGAGACCTTCTGCAGCGCCTTCAGCGACTCCGCTTGCATCGGTGGGTTCTCCAGCACCATACTGCGCATTCGCACTTACTCGTCCGCGAGGAGTTGAAGCACTTCGACGCGAGGAGAGCTCGCTTCGGTCACTCGCGGTGGGGAACGGGACGCAGACTAAATGCGCCTGCGACGTTCGCAGCGCTTGCGCGAGCGCGGCGAGCGACTGCTCATCGACGAAAACACATCGTCACCAAGCGAGGAGATTGATGACTCACTCGAGCTCGAAGAGACGACCGCGCCGCGAGTGGCGCGGTTGCGCGAGAGCCTCTGCTCGACCGCGCCATATCGTTGCGGGAGCCGCTGCTTGACCGCGTCAACCGATTGTGGGAGCTGGTGCTCGACCACGTTCTCTCGGTGCGGGGGCCCCTACTCGACCGCATTTTCTTGGCACCGAAGCCGCTGCTTGGACGCGATATTGCGCGGGGCATCGGCTCGACCGCGGTCTCTCGTTGCGGGAGATCGAACTCGACCGCGCTTGGTGAACACGAGACGTGCGCGCAGACTTCGCAGAGAGGGCCACCGCTCACTCTGTGCGGGGTCTGGACTGTAGATGACGAGTCCATCACGGCTACATGCGGCCACCGCCTCGATGCCTACTCGATGTGCGCGAAGACAGCGCTGACGTCATATCGACGGCGCCGCTTCATCGACCTGGTCAGCAAGTCGATGTCTGGCTGGTAGCGAGCGAGCCAGGGCATACCCAGGACGCAATCGAATGAGAGTCCCATGTCGACCACGAGAAACTCATCAGTGCCGCTGAAGCCGTCGAACTCGTACGGTGACATAACCGAACGTCGAGGTATTCGCCGAGGCACACCGCCGGCGAGCTTCACAGCGATCTCGTCGGGACCGACTCGTACTTGGACACCAGACGGGAGATCTGGCAAAGTGGCGGCGCGGACAAAGTTGCTGCTCGCGCCGGAATCAAGGAGGGCTCGCAGTGGGCGGCGCGCGCCGGCGACGTGGAGGCGAACAACAATCAGCCTCGAGTCGCCGCGCGAAGTGGTGGCATTCAGCCGTGCGTGGGTCCGCCACCGGACGACCCGGACCTCCGTCAAAGCCAGTACGGCGCCCCGGGCCTACTGACTCAGCTCGTTTGGGTGGCTCGCTGGCGCTGGGCCGGACGCCTCCGACACCTCGACAGCAGCCAGAACCGGCGCAGACGCGCGGCACCCAGCCGCGCGATGACTACTTTTGCGACAGCAGTAACAAACGAGCGGACTCGAAACTTGAGGGCCGCGACGACCGCCGCGACCAAAGCCACGCCCGCCAGACTGGCGCGGGCGCTCCGCAGACGACATCTCGTACGAGTCGATCTCCATCGGCTCGGGACCGTCGCTTCGAGCGCTGGATGCCAGCGCGCGTGCATACAAAGACATGACTGTGTAGTCGTCGCGCAAGGCGGCCGCAAATGCCGCCTCGAGGGACTTGGGCTCGTCTCGAGTCAGGCAATAACGCGTCATGCCTTCTTTCATGCCGTGCACGAAGACGTGAACTTGCGAGGCCATGTCGATTGGGTTCGTGACCACGCACGAGGCGAGGTAGCGTGCCTTCTGCACATACTCGCGCATCGAGAGCTTGCCTTGCTTGAGAGCAAAGAAAGCCGCGCATGCATGACTCGTCCTGAGGCGGCTCGAAAGCGAGCAGGAGGTCATTCTCGATCGCACCAAGCATTGGGAACGCAAGCTCGTCCACGGCGAGCTTTTTCCGAATGCCCACTCTTTCGCCTTGCCGCTGAGCCTGGAGATCAGAAAATTCACCTTCGACGAGTCGGTCGCGATGCGTCGCGACGAAATCGCGCGCTTGATCTCGCGGAACCAGCGAGTAAGGGGAGCCAGTCGGGGCCGGCTCCGGAGTAGGTCGAAGTCTCAATCTTGACCACCTCGTTCTTGGACGACGCGAGAGTTGACTGCTTGGAAAGCGCGTCGTCCAGCTCACGTTGCATGAACTCGTGAGCTGCCAGTCGTTGAGCGTCAGGAGGCCCTGTTCGCAGCAGGGCCTGAACGACGGAGTTGCCGGCTACCGTCGCGAGACGATGGAGGGCCTTCCATTCAATCAACGTGAGGTGCGGAAACTGCACGTGCTCGAGGGTCTCGCTCATCTTGGTCGTTGGAAGGACGACGAAGGGCTACCAGGTGTAACGGGCCAAGTGATTGGCCCGAGCGAAGGAGGATGCTTGTTGGGAAGGGGGCAAATTCAACTCTGTTTTGTTATGGCGCTCTGGCGAAATGCCGGAGCGACACAAATACAGCGCCGATCTCTGATTGGCTGAAATGGTACTGCGAATACCATCTCCGCCAATGAGCGGCTGACACGCAGCGTGTGTCACAAATGTGACTCCGCGCAGCATGTGTCAGAAATGTGACTCCACCAGTCCTAACTTCAACTTCAATCGCACCTACTCGCGTAGGTACGCCTAAAGTACCTGGACCTGAAGTAATCTACCCAAAGTAACTCTCCTAAGTAACTGGACGAATGCCCCGTTACAAAAACGATGTACATAAACTAAACATATATCACAAATTTGCACGTCAATGGATCTTCTTTGATCATTTTGACCCCATCAGACGAGATTTGTCCCTCCGCCATACTAAATCTAAGATAAATATCCTCACTTATTTCGGAACAGCAAAATTGGTAGTGTTCACGTATTTCGGAACGGAGTGGTATTTTGTATAGGGGGTTGGATTGTCGCCCTTCGGGATGAAAGAAGAAATTACGCATTGCGGCGCTGCGCCTTTGGCTTGCTCGCCTGCCGAGGTCGATGAACTCCGCTTCGCTGCTTGCATCTCCGCGGCGGGATGGGTTTATGTTGGGGTACTGGGCTCGTAGGTGCAGCTATGGTGTCCTGTATGTCGATCATTTTTTTTGCTGAGCGACTGAGTTTTTGTCGAAATTGTGGCTCGACATTCCCAATGTTTATTTTCACCTTAAAAGGAGCGGGGCTAGAAGGGTTAATCTGTTTCTTTCCGGTTCTGGCTTGTCGCAATAGACACTTTCTTACAACATGCAAGGACTGACATGTTGGCAGCTCGGAACAGCAGCTTGGCACTACCGGTACAGAAAATGGCTTGTCACGTTTTTCAAGCGCATGCGTCTTACTTGATCGAGTCAATACAGATTCATCGTATAGATTCTTATTTTGCATGTTGTAGCTACAACACACGAAAATTTCAAAATGTAGATCCCATCAGGCATGGAGAATGGGGTTAAACTCGTTATGAATGTCAGTATAATCATGACATACAATTAGATATAATATGTCAATTATACCCTGATATATACAGGTGGCATATGTAGCTTTCGGTAGGCACCCAGTATCACAGTAAAGACAGTACTGAACGCACGTTTAACCGGTATGACACCAATATACCGATGTCTAAGCATACATTATGCAAGTGACTTTTGCTTGTGCTGGCAGGCATTTTCGTGGATATGTCCAGATCACACCTAGTATGAAGGAATTGGAAGCCCCTTCAGCAAGTACCGTAATTTAATTAATCTGAACCCAAGGGCCTTCAGCAAATATCGTACTTCAGAAATTTTGGTTAAGCCTTGTTGACGGACCAAACCATGCGCCACACCAGTGTGAAGACTTCGGTTTTGAAGCTCACGATTGGACAAAAAGGTGAATTTGTGTGATTTGCTAAAAATCATGCATTTTGCAGGTGCTGTGAGTCTAATCACAAAGCAACGCAAACACTCCCCCTTCACAGCGAAGCCGCTGCGAGAGCAAGCCTGAGCTGAGGCCGCAAGAGCGATATGGCAGGAGACAGCAAGCCTATTGCTAATAGAACTGTGCACGCAACTTGTTCAACAGAGCGCGCAAACTTGATCGAGCTCTGCGTGCGAGGCCGAGCCGTGATTGCCAGTGAGCGGAGACGAGCCAGCGCGTGGACGAGCAGCACTACGAGCGCCTGGATAGGCGCTGACAGCAAGAAGGCGGGCGAGCTGTGTCTGCGAGCTTGTGGGCGAGCGGCGGGCGCGAGCGTTAGGACAAGTTGCATCAGGACGCATGCAGTACGCTTGGTGACGGCACCAGCCGCCACCTCGTCACGCGCCAGTTGAGTAGACAGAAGCAAGCGTCAGTAAGCCGGTCAGGCAACTCAAGCAAGAGCAGCAGCGACACTTGCGAATCACCGCAGAGTGACGTACCCACTGCCGCCATCCTACTGGCACTGCGCCACCGGTCATCCGCTTGTTCGTCTTCGCCTCCGTCCCTTGCCGCCTCTTCACGATGCCACCTGTACACACAGAGCCACAGATCATCGCAGGTTATGAGCTAACAATCATGGACAATCCGACGGAGCAGAGGTGTGTACCTGCGAGCAGTTCGAGCGTTGACAGTCTCTCCGGGGCGGGCGACGACTAGGCGGGCGGCGACACAGACAGTGGCGGCGGCGGAGAGACGTGTTCGTGTCGACGAACAGAGAAAAGACGGCGCCAGACTGTTGTGTCTGGTTCGGTAGCACTTGCTACAGGAGCGAGAAGCCGTCGTGTCGCAGACGGGGCGGGACCCATTTGCCAGCTAATCAGCGGTCGCCACGAATCCAGTCAACTCGTATGCAAACGAGCTGGCTGGGCTGACTGGGGAACAGGCTAGCCAATGTCCAGTCGTAGTCTCGGCGCGAACAGTGGCTCGAGAGTTCGTTCACGAAGTTCCGGCGTCATGAGAACATCGTACGGCACCGAGATGCCACCACCGCTCCCACTAGCACACTCACCTGCATCTATCGCTGAGATCGCCGCCGTACCAGCAGCGCAGAGTGAAGACATGACGCGCTGGTTGTCCAACGGGTTACTAATGGCGAAGACGATGCTCGAAGGCAACAACAACTGGGTCTACTGCCATCTGGCGAGGTGATGACGATCCTGTTCGATCAAGGCATCAACTAACTCGTCATGGGTACGGAGGGGAGGGACGAAATGCAGACGGACCGATGGAAATGGCGCTTCCTGGAGCGCAAGAAGAAGGCGCAAACGGAGGCCGTGCTGTCGCTGGGCGACCAAGCCAGGAACGACTTCGTGGCGGACATCGAGCGAGCGGACCCTGTCCGGCTGTCGCACGCACTGCAAGACGCGTTTTGTGGAGGGGTCGTGAGGGCGGTGTACACGCGGCTCGCGTTCTACTCCCCAGTCTCGCGACGAACATGCACATAAACCTCTACGTGCGGGACATGGACCAGATCGTCGGTGACCTGGAGTGCTGTCGCGATCGAGTCTTGCCGCGCGAGTACGTGCGAGTTCTGTTGAGCAACAAGATAAGCGTGTACCCGGAAATCGTGACGGAGCATTCCGAGCTAGTGGGGCGGCCAGGCGAGGGCGCCCACAATTCGTGAGGCCGTGCGACGTCTTGAGATCGCGGAGAACGCTCGCTTTCAGCAGCAAGCTCGACAAGACATGTCCGTCGAGACGATGGACGAGCCTTGCCGCCAGCGTCAGGCCAGGTGCATGCAGTGTAGCACCTCAGCGCGTCAGCTGCCAGTAGCTACCAAGAGCGCCACAACAGTCGTCGTCTGAACTCGACGAAGGCCGGTCGCAAGGGCAAGAGACGGAGCGGCTCCCAGGTCACTGGAATCACAGTGCGCAAGACCAACAACGACTGCAGCTAGCGCGGTCAAATCAGGCGCTCGACAGACAAGTGTACGTATCGCGGACCACCCAGACCAGCGTCGCAGACCGATGCGTGCTACGAACCGATTCAGAGTATGGCCAATGCTATCGTCCGATGTGACACCGACGAAGATCGCGTACGTCACAACGCGCACCGCGGCGTACGTCGCGCGAATATGGTGCAGCGCACCGAGCCATCCCTCCTACTGGACGCCGTGGACGTGGTCGAGTGGATGATTATCAACGGGTCGAAAGTTAACTTCACCGGCGACCTCATGGTTCGTGGAGTTCATGGACGGCAGCGTGACCGAGCGACTTGAGTGCTCCAACGGTACATCAGAGCTCGTATCGGTGTACGGTCGCGTTGGCATGCGAGTAATCGACCACCACGCCGGTGCTGAGGAGGATTGACCGCGTGACAAAGTACATTATTCATCTGGCTCCAAGGCCAACCTCATTAGCCCCAGCTACATGCAGTTCGTATGCGGCTCCCGCCTGCCTGTCGCGGAGGACCAGCTCACGGCGTGGCTGACGAAGGACTCTTTAAAGCTGAAGTTCGTGATGTACGGGGGATCTACCGCATGCGGTGCAGGCGTGTGACGAATTAAGTGCTCGGCGTGGGACATGACAAGGGTGAGAACACAGCCAAGCTGCTCCATGACCGACTCAATTACGCAAGCTTTGCGACGGTGAAAGAGATCGCTGCGCAAGGCATTGGCGTTAGGATTAAGGTTAACACGGGCGAGTTAAGTGCATACGACAGCGTTCCTTGCCTCCCCTCCAAGATGAAACGAATGACGTACGAGCGGCACCAGAGCAGAGCCCTGAACCGCTGGTGAAGTTCTCGTCTGACCTTTGCAGCATCAACATCGCAACAATCGATAAGGAGTCACAGTTTCGCCTAGTCGTGGACAACACGACGCGATTCAAGTAGGCGTACCTTCTGACGTGGAAGTGCGAAACCGCTCAACACGTCAAGGACTTGGTCGTGCGTCCCCCGAGTCCAGTTCCCGCAGTACCGTCTGCTGATGTTGCACTCAGACGGCGGAGGTGAGTTCGTCAACAACGAGATGCGCAACTTCTGTGTGGGGAACGGACTCGAGCTACGTACCGCGAACGCGTACACTCCGGAAGAGAACAGCGCGGTCGAGCGTGCGACCGGGGGTCATCGTGCATAGCGTGCGAAAGATACGCGCGGCGACGAACCTGCCGCTGGAGCTGTGGGGCGAGGCACTGCTGCACGCAATCGAGACACTTAGCGTGAAACCGACAGTGTCGTTCAAGACGAAGCCTACGCACAAAACTGATTGATCGACAGCCGAGCCTGTCGTGGCTCAGAACCTGGGACTATCTGGCTCACGTGCACGTACCTGCATATTTGCGCCAACCCAGTGACAAGCACTGCCCATGCGGGAATGTACCTGTTGATCGGCTACAATACAGAGACAAAGGGGTACAAGTTCATGCACCTGCGGACAGGCGAATAATCACGAGGCGTGGTGAGAATGCTTGGTTCCACGAAGGCCACGCAGTCGTCCAGCAGTACCTGTAGGTGCTGCTGCGCAACAACTTTGAAAACAGGAGTGAGCTGCTTCCAGTCGGCATTCCCGTCATGGGGATCGAGACAACGCTGGCCGACACCTCAAGCACGTTCGGCTCGTCGCAGCCAACGATTGCGATCGTGTACTAGGACCAGGACGTGATCTTTGAGCGCCTTGATGCAGAGCAACACGGTGACAAAGCGCAAGCTGGAGACAAGCCACCACACTATCAGGTGCAGAGCATGGTGGTGGGAGAAGCGACAGCCGCAGGCAAACCCGCAGCGGCCAACACTGGCAAGAAGCGCAAGCGCAGGACGAGTAGCGACTTGTGCGAGTCCATTGCGGTATCACTCTCCAACACCGAGAGAGCAGCGGCTCCACACCGGTAAGGCCTTCAGACGCAGCGCGTGATCGGAGGGCGGGTGCGCGACGCACACACCTACCATGTCGCTACCGTGACTAAATGGTGCACTTTGTGATGACCAAGGTCGGTGAGATCGATATCAACCCCACGTTGAAGCAAGCCAAGGCATCGAGCCAGTGGGAGCAGTGCAAGGCAGCGTTGGAAGTAGAGCTTCAAAGCCTCCACAAGCACAAGGCGTGGGAGGTGTCAAGCGAGGGTCGGTGCTACACCGCAAGGTTATCGCATGGATCATATGTCGTAGGTCCTTTGCTGCCAAGCGCGATGAGCGAGGCATGCACAAGCGCTTCAAGGCTCGACTAGCGATCCGCGGACACCGACAAATGTACGGGATCGACTACCTCGACACCTACGCTCCGGTCGTTCGGTTCGAGACACTGCGCTCAAGCGCGGGCGGGCGATTTTACAGTACGACGTCAAGACCGCCTTTTTGTACGGTGATCTCGAGGACGAGATCTTCATGGAGCAGCCGCTCGGGTTCCAGAATCTGGGTGACCGGTTCGTGTGCAGATTACGCAAGCGTCTGTACGGATTGAAGCAAGCTCCTGGGGTGTGGAATGCCACACTCCATGCTGTACTCGTGAAGCTGTCGTTCATTCAACTCGACGCTGACTACAGAGTCTACAAGCGAGACGCGGTGGGAGACGGCAACTACATCGCCATGCTACTGAGGGTGTACGTCGAAGACCTTCTACTCTTGGGACCGCCAGCTCAACGCCAGTCGGTGGCAAAACAACTCATGACGTCGTTCACGCTGGTGGCGCTGGGACCAGTCAAGTTATGCTGGGGTTCGAGACCATCATAAACCCGAATTTACAACTGGTGGCTTCCCTGAAGCGACGCTACGCGGACGAGGTCCTTCAACGCCTCCACATGTCAACACGCAACGGATATCGCACGTCAGAAGCGACAAGCAAGGGGAAGGACATGCAGCGCTCAGTACGCACGGCAAGCGACCGCCGCCGTACCGGGAGCTGGTCGGAGCACTTCAGTATTTGGTGTCCGGGAGCCGGCAGGACATTGCGCATGCGGTCAGGAAGCTCGGCGAGCACCTGGCGGCTTTCATGATTGAGCACTTCGATCAAGGAAAACTGTATTGCGTTACCTGAATTGCACAAGTGACTACGGATCGGCGATGCGGGTCAAGGATGGCAACGACGTCGACTTGCGCGTGTACATGGACGCAGACTACGCGAACACGGACGGCTGCAAGAGCGCGAAGAGCTACGTGACCATGGTGGACGGTAATACTGTATTATTTCGCAGTCGCATGCTGTCAATCAACGCGCAAAGTACGACGGAAAAGCTGAGTACATTGTTATGAACAAGCGCGTTCCAGGACGCGCAGTGGGTGCGGTCACTACTGACCAAGCTACGGTGGAGACATCAAGTACCGTTGCTGCTGGGCGACAACCCCGGGTCGATCGTCCTGTCTGAAAACCCCGGCAAACACCGAGTGATAAAGCACATTCGCAGCCGTAACCCTGTTGTCCAACAACGTGGAGGAGGGCAAGTTGCGCACGCAGCACGTGGGTACGAACGACATGACCGCTGACGTCAAGCTACAGAACCATGTCAAGTTCTCCAAGTTTAGCGACGTCATGCAGGACTTGTGAGCCGCAGACGGAACTGCATCGTGAAGGCACACGGGAGCGCCGTAAGGCCAGGTGCCCCGTCACTGTGCAGAGCAAGCGGGAGAGCGACACTCAAGGGCGCAGCGCGGACGAGTAAACTATGCAAGACCAACATGAGAGAACGCAGAGCGGACTCAAGGGGCGTTGGCAAACGAGCTTGAGAGACGAGCAGGGCAATACAGGATGCAGCGCATCCATGCCGACCTCATGGAGTCGCAGCGCGACCCGACGTGCGACCCATGTTGGTCACTCGGTCCATGAAAACGAGCAACGCATCAAAAACGTTGAGGTGGGGTATATTACGTTACTGGACAGAACATCAATACCCATGCTGCTAGTACCTGCTCCATACCTGCTGCGACTGGGGTGGAGTGTACGCTCACGACTACTCATCTAGATGCATGGTCCGAAGGAGGGTGAGGCAGTTTTGCTCGCTGCTCGGCATGTCCAGTCACGTGCCGGCCGCCAGACTTCACCGTTCCTCCTGCCAGTGTGCAATGTTGTTGCCGATGGGTTGTTGGACGTCCGGGGGTTCTGGTCGAGGGTGATTGGGAGTGTGTTGACGCGATACGCATTACAGCATGGCTAACAGAGTCGCTGTGCTCGCCATTTGGTTGTATGCTCTGGTGCACGGGGTCCAGCTTAACACCATAAGCTGTTGTACGTCGGATCGACACTGCTCATGAAGCCGCTGGAGGGCGGCTCGTTGTGCGTGTGCCCTCCTCTCAACTGCTTCGCGATCGTGTGACTTTCAGCGACATTGAAAGGCAATGCACCGGCGTCTGCCGCTCTGCGGATACCGTTGCGCTGTCCCCGGTGCTCCGCCATGTAACAAGTCGGCATGTGGTCTTTTAACGGCATGCTGGCAACCAGATGATGTCGGGACGAGCATACCCGGGTTGAACCGGACAAGTACGGATCCTGCCGCGCCAGGGCCCGGATTGTTATTTGTACCACCGTCAATAAACAGCACGTGGTGGCCGGCGGAGCCCGGTGCCGGGCTCGGGCTTGGCGAAGCTTTCGACGGAGCGGCTTTGGTGCCTCGGAGCTTGTGAACGAGCCGATACAGCCGGATTAGGAGGCGACCGTCCACTGGCGCCAGCTGCTCGAGCTGTAGGTGTATGAACACGAAAAGGCGCGAGTACAGTAACGGCCGTGTAGCTCCGACCTGTAGCGCGCTGCCTTCACGTCGGCCCAGGGGTCGCCGGTATCGAGCGCTGAGAGAGGGTGCCACACATGCGCAATGTCCGCCACACACATCGCATGCCATGCTGCGTTGGACAGCTTGTATGGGACCGCAACATTCGCGTGCAGCGGTGCTGTCGTGTGCTCAGCCCCCCTGAGTCGAGCGGTATCACCACCGCGGCCGTAGGGCCGGTAGCCGAAGACGGTAGAAGGCTGTGGCTGGGCGATTCTGCAACGTGACGCCAAGTCGCCGCCAACAATCAATGAGCCCCGTCCAAATGCTTCTCGCGCGCAGGCATTGCCAGAACACAGCAGCGAGGCCCGTTCAATGCGTACGCATGGTAGGTGGGGACAGTACGCCGTTCCGTCACGTTGGTTCCACTGATGCAGAGCATTGACTTTGAGACGAGAAGCTAGCCCGTGGCTATTTACCGGTGGTGTTTCAATAGCTGACCCCCGAGTCCACTCAGCCCTGTCGCGAAGGCCGCTACCTCCACTGAGCTCGCCGTGCCGTATGCTCGTGTAGCTCGTGCATCGCGCGCCGCTGTCCCGTATGACTGGCAGGTTTGTCAGCGCTCGGAGCGAGTGTGCCGGCGCCTCAGACGCAAGGAAGCCGCGCTTCCCCAGATCTGAACTATCCGCGTCAGATGCGGGTGTGCGTGGAGGCGCACATGAAGACGCCCGAGATCGTAGCAGGCTACTCTGTCGAGGCCCGCGTTGCTCTCCATGATTTTGGAAGCCACAAGCATGGTGGCGTCTGTGAATGTCATCCACCCGGAGAGTAGGAGCTGCCATTCGTGGTGGCGTTCCGGCTCAGCATCTAGTGGGCTTTGATACGTGGCGTGTCTCGGCCGCCGGAGTAGTTGGGATAGTTCATGACTAGGAGGCAGCACATCGCCTTGAACGCCCGCCGCGCCGGCGCTGTGCTACCAACATCAGCCCGCACGCCGTAGATGCAGATGTGGCTGATACCAAGCCACTCCCAGGACACGACGTCCGCAGCTGCCCGAAAGGATGTGACCCGAGGCGGCCGTGTCGCTCCTATGTCGACAAGGCGAAGGCAGTCTTTGCTGTGCAGCTGGCGGCGTTTGAGCCATAGCCCCTCAAATGCGCCGCGTTGTGCTCGCCGGTGCAGGTACGTGGCTCCGTCCCGGTGGAGCGTATACACCCCCTTTGCTGTCTATGGTAGCCTCGGCTGCCATCAATGTAAGCCCGAAGATGTCATGGACCGCGCGTACCATCAACCTTAACACATCGAACACAAGCAGCGCTAGGTGTTGGTGTTATTGGTTATGAGGCAACTACAAGCCGTGATCGCGGGTCGCAACACGACCAAACGAGCAGGGATCGAAGACCAGTGAGATGTCAGTGGCGGGATTGCACCTGCAAGCAGCGCCTGGCAGACGGACCGAGTCGCAGCGTGACTTGAGCGAGCAGCGTTTGCTGCACCCTAGCCCCAGTGCGTGTCGAGGGGGTTCTGGGCGCCCGGGGCTTCCGCACACAGGCTACAGTCCAGCGTTAGTGAGAGTGTTATCTGGCATGCAGTTCGCATGATGACGACACCAGTCGTCACCTCGTCACGCCCCAGATGAGTGGACAGAAGCGAGCGTCAGTAAGTCAGCCAGTCAATACAACACATGCTGAAGCAGCAGCGGCAGTTGCAAATCACCGCAGTGTGACGTACCGGCGAGGTGCAGCAGCCTGTACTTCGCCACCGACCATCCGCTTGTTTGTCATCTCCTCCGCCCTTTGCCTCCTCTTCGCGACGACACCTGTGTACACAAGCCACAGTCCATCGCAAGCTATGTTGGCGACTCGCGGACGGGCACTTGGATAGGCGGCGCCGCGTCGAACGAGCTGTCAGTGAGCTCGAGGACGAGCAGCGACTTCGAGCGCGTGGGTGGGTGGCATCTGCAAGTGCATCCGTGGGCGACACTGCGCGCATGGTGGACGACCTGTAACTGCGAATGGCGCATTGTGCGAGCTCGTGGACGGGCGGCGTCTGTGACAGTGTCGACGAGCACTGTCTGTGAGAGTGCCGAATAGCGGCGTCTTTGAGCGTGTCGAGCAGTACCTACATGCGTATAGCTGTGCTTACGAGCGCGGCAACAAGTGTTTCCTGGAGACCACTTTTCCTGTTGCACTTGTAATGTTTAGCACTCTTATCTTTATCCAATCAGTCGCCTCGAATGAGAAGTTGATATGTTGCCGCAGTGTCGCACTCATGAAAATCGAAGGGAAGCCGACATAAGCGGCAGATTTTGTGGTGATTTTGGATCCGAATGACTACTGTATTTCCCGGAATAGAACGGACCACTTCGTTTGGCTCTTCTGCGCCAAAAACTACCGCGTCTAATATAAGCAGTAAAGTGTCTTTAATTCTACTGAGCAGTGTATTTGATATAAAAGGCAGTTTATACCGAAAATGCAGGAGGATGAAAAAACAACCTGAACGGTATTTGATCATGCAAGTTCTGTGTTTATGATTTTATGGCAATGAATCATGAACCCATGTGGTCCGTTCTATTCCGGGAAATACAGTACAGGGCGCCAGTAACGACCGCCTGATTTCTACTGAGTTGAACGGGTAATACAAATTAAAAGACAACCAGGAGGATTGCGTGTGGGGAGTACTTATTTTAGCTACTCTAGTCATCGCCATCAGGAAGCTGGTGCAGCCATCTTGGTCGGGCTGCCTTGCCAAGCACCAGTAGGGGAGCTTGTCTGTCCCATCAGAGTTGGCCGCTACAACAACAGTGACACGGCACTTGTTTGTTTGAGCGCGGGGGCTTTTGACTTGCAGATCGAGGTGCAGGGCACTGCAGTGTAGTAGAACGCCGTCTCGTCCATAATATAGACGTCGTTGGGAGGGCGAAGGTTTGAGCAGCCCACTCCGCCAGCTCCCGGTTTGTAATGCCCGGCTGCTGGTCGTTCTTCTCGCACACCAAGAGAGCTGCTGCTTCGTCATGCGGACATGGGTGGTGGTGGACGGCATTGCGCTTAAGAGTTGTTTTTGAATTGTGCTCATGCATGACACCATTTCAGCGCCAAATCCAAATTCAAATTCCTGGCAGCTAACCTAAATCAGTGACCCAGACAATCCTCGAGAAATTCGATTCTATCGGATTGAGAAGGTGATCGAAAAATGCCCGGTCATTACTGGCGCTCTACCATGTACTCGCCTTCATATTTTTGAAGGCGTTTTTAAAGGGATTATACCAATATTAGCTGTTCAGTTTCGGTATCTCATACTTGGTGTGGTTGAGGTTTTGAGGAGATTATACCGATATTAGCTATTCTGTTTCGGTATCTTCATATTTGGTGTGGAGGTTTATGAGAGGACTCGAATTAACTTGACATAAAAATTGGCCTAAACTCGACATAGAAGTAGTCAATTGCTTTGATATATGCCGGTCGCTTATGTCGATTTTGGCTGGCACCCAGTCAAGAACAGGTGATTGGCACCTTCCTCGATGTTCGGAAAGGCAAAAGTAGTTATTTTACGTCGCTGTTATGTTTCGTAAACTTTCTGAATCCGACTGCCCACAGTGCAGAGCATCGTATGGTTGCAGGAGATTCGGAAAGGCAAATTACAGCCGGCTCAGCCGGCTCGGTGACCGAGAGTGCAGGGTTTTCTCTGTCCCCACAGAAGCCCAATCCTGAGATAGACGGTGGGTTTTTGGGTTCCTCTACACGTTCCTTTCAAACACGACCCATTGTTAATTCTGTCTGTTGTAAGAATCGAACTCACAACCTCCATCATGGAGTGACAGTGCTCAACCGAGCCAGGGAACAACCCTACCTTCCTCGATGTTCATGTGGTGTCTCCACTTCGTGGACTGAGAATGAGACGCCTTCAAGCTGAGGCTTGAGCTTCGCTCGAGTGCCGATTCAAATGTCAACCACCAACCATTACATACATACAGTAACTGATGCTATTGCTCCTGTACTCTGTGGTGATGATGAATGGAGCCCAGGCATCTCATTTCGATGCATTTTGTGGTGGACACAAGTGCACCACTCTTGCCTTCAATCATTTTCCTCGCTTTTAGTCAC
>JAASGD010000597.1:0-19381 GCA_023334115.1 Globisporangium megalacanthum
GTTGGATCTGGCAACATGCGGAATTTTCAAATGTTGGAGCTCCAACATGTTAATATATGAAATGGCTCAGAAAAAACGTTTTGATACAAACTCCAAGTCAAATGCAGATTTGCACAAAAAGTTCGCTCAACAATTTCGACACAAATGCACATGATAGGTAAGAAAGAGAGCAAAGCCGCCGCAACTGTGGGACGTGATGAGAGAAAGGGAAAACGACAAACACTCCGCCTGGCACGTCACAGACACTTATCCTGTTCGAGTTTGCCCTCATTTCTTTTCAGACGGCCGACTCGACATCGGTTGCGCCAACTTGGGCTGCCGCCATGCGACAGACACTGCACCGGTGAGTGAAAGAGGCCGACGTTCGTGCTGCTCAGAAAGTTACGCAGTACCAAGTGAAAGTCGACGTGTAGGAGCAAGGTGCGTGACCGCGCGTACGGTTGTGTGCACGAAACAAGCGACAGAGGACGAGTCGCTGGTGTCGGAGCGTGGCAGTAGCATCAGCGAGTCGTGGTTTGGTATGCCGAGGTCGTCTTCGGGAAGGCAGCGCGAGCGAGGACAAGCTGCGGGGCGACGTCAAACGTCAAGGATAGCGGCGTGTTGGAGGACCTACTGGACGTGACCAACGATGAGTAGCGGACTACTTGGCTGTGATGCTCTGTGTTGACTTGCGATAGATGTGGTGCGAATGCGAGAGATGGCGAGGAGCGGATAATAACTCCTTTGATGCACATGTTGCTTTTATCCAACTTGTTCATCCAACATGTACGTCCAACATGTCATCGACACGAACGTCATCAGCATCTTGAATGCTGCCGGAGATGTCCGAGCTGACGTACGCGCGCATGCTGTCGCTGGGGAAGACGAGGGAAGAGACCGGGGATATACGAGTAATGTGGTGGTAGAGAATATGAGCGCGAAAAAGACGGCAGCGGTGCAGATGTGACTGTGACTACGAGCAACGCGGTGACAACAGAGACTGTGAGTGCAAGCGAAATGGCAGGGACGGAAGCGGAGAACGGTGAGTGTGTGCACTAGGAGGTGGTGGTCGTGAGTGCAAACGAAGGGGTGACGAGCGCGAGCAAGGCGGTGGCCGTAGCGAAAGGCGACGCGTGCGAGCGAGCCGGTGGTGGTGAGCGAGGTGGCGGACAGTGTCCTTGTGGCGATTTCTGCAGCGGAGGACAACACGAGTGCGCGCGAGGCGGTGGCAGCGAGTGCGAGTGAAGCGGGAGAGCCGCAGGTGGTGGCGGCGGCGGTGGAGGCCAAGTGCGCGGTGAGTAAAAGCAGCACTGAGTCGTTAGTTGTCGTGTGCGAGCCACGCATTTTAGCTCGCTCGCTTGCAGGTCTTAGATTAGCGTGCATGTCAGCAGCATTGGTTGTTGAGTCCGAACCAGATACAATCATTCCTTTTTAGCAAAGAGGGTCCAGCAAACCCTCAAATAGTTGCACCTGTCAGTAAAATAGCCAGCGACAAAAAGCAAATCAAAAGCTGGACCTCCAACATTCTTGCCTGCAATTCGATTTTTTTGCGAATAAATACAACATCAGTGATGTTCATGTTGGATCGATTTGGAAACATGCCAAAATGGCATGGCGCAATTTTATGAAACAAGCGCGGCAGTTTATGTTGTCAATTCAAACATTGAGTCAAATGTACATAGAAGCATGTTGGACGTCCAACATGTAAACATTCTGTTCAGTACCAAACTCGAGCTTGGTGCCAAGGGGGTTTACTTCCGTCGTTTTTCAACTTCAAATCGGTCGTACTTAATTGAACGTAACGTTTACACATTGCCAAACGAATCAGCGAATATTCGAAATTAAGGTGTCTGATTGGGTGAAATTGGCATTTCGCTAATTGGTTGAAAATATGCTGCTCCAAAGATCTATACAGGACTCATAACAGTAACATCAGATTGGGCTCAAGATGGACGAGACGATGGAGAGCGCTCAACTTGTCGCTTACGGCCCGGCAGCAGCACATATGGTCGCTAGAAAAGAAATAGAGGTGCGGTACGCAGCGGCAGTCGAGCAAAGTCTCTGTTGAAATTGGTTGTCCTGGCGTGCATCCTCTGCTTGTTGGTCGTTGTCCAACGCCCATTCACACCTCCATTGCTGTTTGCTGATTCTAGCACACTTTCGCTTCTTGCTAACCAACAGTCGACGACTACCGCTCGTATGCTGCTTACTCGCAAGATTATCTGGACATACGTCTACAGCTTACTGATAGGCGCTCAACACTCGTCCGCAATTGAGGCACTACTCGCTTGTCCCGGAGCCCGTCCACTGGTAGCTGGTCGTCTCGCACAACACCCGCCTGTTGCTTTATGTCAGCATGCGCGCCTGATGGCGGTCAACTGCTTTTTGGCGGCGGCGATGCGCTTGCTAGCGGCCGTGAGTGGCTTAACATTGGCATTTTGTGAGTACAATTGTGAACAGCGACCATACATCGAGATGCACACATAAGCGAGACACACGCGCGGCGAAGACGGCTCACTCTTACCTTGCAAACCGTTGTGCATGCAGCTGAGACTCGACCTCAACACCCGTGCGGTGGTGCGAGCTGTTGCTGGTAATTTTGGCTTTCCTCCGGAGCCAGCGTATCTTGAAAGGGCGACTGATAATCAGCATACTTTTAGCCAATGAGAGATCCGCATTATGAAGATATTTAGTTGCTCCGCTGGAGATCTGAAGACAACTTTAGTTTGTGCAACATAAGGTTCTGAAAAAGTAAACTTTCTACTCTGTAGTTTTGCCGCAACAAATACGACTTCGGTAGGGTTGACGGAAACTAAAAAGGCGAGTAACTACTTCGAAATCGGTAACTTCGTTTCAAGGGTGGTGAACATCACAAATCAATTATAAGATCAGCGCGTTTACCCTGCGCAGGGGATTTAGTTTGTGAGATAGCTTACCAGAGTATTTTACCATTTGGCATAAATTTGTGGAGGTGAGGTGGCACAAATGTGGTAAAATAAAGCTATCTCTAGCAGAATCACGAGAAAGTAAAAATGACAAAGATTCCATTAGCTTTTGGCGGAGTTGTTGTACTGATAGTAAGGCGAAAAATATAATGAAATGTAACGTATAACGGATGGGATCCAATCACACCTCCAGTCAGACGACTATATTACTCTGGATAGAAACCAGAGAAATGGGATGTAATCAGACCTCCAGTTAGACGGCTGTAACTACTCTGGATAGAATCCAGAGAAAATCTAGTCTGAAAGATGTATATTAGTATTTTCTAAAGCTGTATAATACAGATTTAGCTTTTTGGAGATTTTCTCTATACCAAAACAAGTCACCACATACAAAATCAAGTCAAGAAAACTCCAGGTGCTTGGAGGCGGTGTCGCTGACCTCGGGTCCATTTTCCGTGCACATGACAGAACAGAAGCAGCTTTCACGTTTTTGGGAAATCTGAAAATTTGAATGGGTAAGACCCGCGCGTTCTCACCCCACCACCAGTTCGAAATCTCCACCTTCCTCGACACGTGGTCAAATGGAGTATCGTGCCGCACAACCGACCTTCAATGCAGGCGTCAGCGTTGGCGCGAGACGACGACTGGAAAACAGCGCAGGGTACGTGTCTCGATATTCAGTATTGCGACTGCACCCCAGAACTCGCGGCGGCTAAGGCGAGCGCTCGGCATAGTATCGACTACTTTGCGGGTGAGGACGAGGTGTTGGCTTTCCTTCGCAATGAAGGCACGCTGAGCATACTTCGAAACCAGCTTTCCCAACCTCTGGTACGGCCCTTGCGTTCTTTTCCCAATGCACACGTCTGTTTGACTGTGTATGTTACTACAGCGGCCAACCAAGCCTTCAACCGCGGATGGGGTGCCACCAGCGCCAAGTCCAGTCGCTCGGCCCGTTCAGCAGTCCGCGACGCCAACCGTGGCTTGTTCTGCAGCGGCGAAAACCGGTCGGATAGTCGTGCCACCCGTAGCGCAATCACTAACACCACCTGCCGTCCCATCGGCCGTGCCACCTGCCTCATAGCCAGTCGTGACGTCTTCCACGTCAGTCGTACCACCTACCTCGCAGCCAGTCGCGTCGCCTTCCACACCAGTGTCCAGTACATCTTTGTCGGCAAGTGCATGGACTCGTCCGCCGTCTGGTACAGCTTTGCCGGTGAGAGCTTCAACACTGCCGCAATCCCTTTGTACTATAGCAACCCGGGGCGACTCCACTGCCAGACACGTATGCGCTCGCGCTCGGCCAACTCAGTTCGGTTCTCTTGCAAGCTCGTCCCAGCCGCGAATGTCCAGTCGCCCAGCCAGAGATCTTTCTTGTCAATGCGGTCGCCAGTTAGAACCCGGTGAGAGACTCCCCAGAACCAACCGTCGCGCTCGACAACCAGCGACCTGGCGACAGTGGGACCCGGCGCGCCAGAGACCTGGCGACGGGGAGCTGACAACACTCGAGGTTTAAACCGACCGCCAACCGACAGAGATCATCATGGTGAGCTGGGTATCACACACCTAGGCCCCAGTGAGTACGTCCCTCAGCGCGCTCAAGACCCCATCCCAGTGCGAATCGCCCAAGTCAACCCTTCCCAGCACGCCGGAGTCATAACAGCGATTCTACGGTACCGCCTGTACCGTAAGTGACCCGATTCACTCGAGTGACCGTCACTGATTGCGGTGATTACTCGGTCTGCGATTGCGCCAAGATTGATTACCATTTTAGGAGGCAGGATTGATTACCAATTTAGGAAGCAGGAAGTATACGAACTTAGGAGAGTGGTCACGGTACCAATTTTGGGGACCTGATAAAAAATGCGGCTCTAGCCGTACTTAACTGGGAATTTACGGTAGTTCCCCAAAAAGGAGCCCGGCTACCAGGTAATTCAGTCTCGATATTCCACTCAACCACCCAAGCCTCTCCGAGTCTTTCTCCAGCAGGGTACAAGGAGTCCAGCCTCGTATGGTACGTTGGTTTGTCTACCAAGCGTATTAGCGCCTGAGTTGATCGTGCCTGAGTGTGAAAGCGGAAGTTCGTGAATATGCCTGACTGGCTGGGTTAGGAGAATACGACCCTGGTCCTTGATATTAAGTGCGAAGAATTCGATTGAAAGGAAGCCGAGAGCCGGGTGTGAGGGCACATCCTGGGTATACGAGGCGCGTGTACCCTTCCATATTAAGAGAGAGATTGAATAGAGACCGGGTGCGAAGGCGAGAGGCCTACTTCGACCCGAGTTTCGAACCTAGTAACAGTCTTCTTGTATCGCTTGGCCGAGTGCCGAGTCCGGTTGGAAGTGCTCCGATACAGATCTCCTGGCTATCGAAGGGACTACATAAAGGGTACTCAACTGTGAAAGGACTGACCTAGTGACAGAGATATAAGAGTCTGCACATACACGTTGAGTCCCAGACCCAGGTGTGAGCCTGAGTGTCTAGTGTGAACGCATTTCCGGAGTGGTGTGTGCCGAATCGAGACCGGTTAGCGGAACCCCTTCGCATCCCGGGTATCGCTGTCGATTGAACTACATCCGCTTCATCACACCTTACAGTTTCAGCGAAGCTAACAGAAAAAGGCGAGGGCTGTATGCGATGGTAACGTGACTCCATCTTCGAAGTTTCGTCTTTGCTGCTATTCGATCAAGCTTGCGCATAAGTTTAGAAAGTACTAGTAGGACATGTTCTTGAGTCGATTTGACACTGCCCAGGTGAGCTTCTACACCATCTCCATGCCGATTTAGAATGCGAGATGAGAGTTGCCGACATGCGTACTTCATCCACGAGATCCACCTGCAGCATATCTTATGCTGGCGAGTTCGCTGGTGGCGACAATACGAGGTTTATGGCGGTGTCTCTGCTTTGGAGACTCGTGCCCCAATGGTGTTAGTGACAGCTCCCACAAAGGGGGGGGGTGAGGAGAGAAAACAGCGGCGCGAACAAGTCTGACAATGGCAAAGTGAGCGATAGCGACTTTGAGTAAGCGAGAGAGAGAAGCCGCGAGAGTGAGAGTGCGTGAGCTTGATGAGCGCGTTCGATGAGACATCCACGTCATTTCATGCCTTGTGTGTGATTGGGCAGTCCGCTTTTGACACATCTTCTTGATCACGTGGCTGTGCTGCTTTTGCGTGCTTTCTGGGGAGATTTTCAGACATTGGAGGCGCTCAAGTTCAAGTTGCTCATCACTTTTTACAAATCAAACGCGGATTGTACAGCTTTATAACTTGAAACGATTTAAATAAAGCTGTATTGCGCGTCTAAGAGTCTGCGATATTCCGTGACCTCGTGTCCGAAATCCGCAAATACAAACATCAAAATAAAATTGTAAAGATGTATTATACATCTTGGTTAGGAAATCTTGTGCGAAAATCGTGGTGCTAAAAGTGCTAGATATGTAAAAAATATTTCTTGAAAAATCAGAAACTCAATATAATTTCAGGTCTTCACTAAAGGCCTTCGTCTGTTCTTGGAAGACATCTCCTTAAATTAATTTCATAAAGGGAACATTCATGGTACATTTGTAAATTCACATAATAATCAGTCATAAACGGTTTGTTTTTGGTATAAGTGTTGCTCGATCTGGGGGTAGACAATTATTTCCCTTGTATAGAAGTGTCTGTTCTTGTATCTGAAGATGATTCGGTCTGCTGTCACCGAAATAGGACATTAACAGGAAGCCACGTTTACATCATTGTCTCCGAGCAAGCAATTCTGACGGTGTGGGACAGTACTGAATGCCGCACCAGGCCTGCAAAGCTCTGGATTTTGTGTTGGGCGTTTATATTGGTAACGTCAGATTATTCCAACCAATCTCACCAACTCTACGCTGCACGCTTTGGCGGAAATCTTTTATCCGCTGCAATTACGATTTTTAAATTGTGCAAATTATCACGTCGAATTTGGTGTTTCGACATTAACTGTGATAAGCCAATTATAGCGCCATGGAAACAGCTCGTTTTTGTATGAAGTCGATTGCTAGCGACCGCAATTGAGACGAACAAGCAAAAATGAAGCAAAAGCAACTCGTTCAGTTCGTACTGAACAAGGATCTCGTGGCAAAGACCAACAAAAAGTGACTTGCACGTTTTGGGCGAGCCTCACCACAAGAAGGCTCAGAAGCTTTATGTTTTAGTTTTCCCGCATGCAGCGTTCAACGTAGCATGCGGTGGATGTACAAGGTTTAAATTCTTAGGTTGTTTTCGGCAATAGCTGGCAAATATAAATGTGATCATCACGTGGCGGGATATCGTCATCTCCAATCGAACACCGCGTGTTTGAAGCGCAGGTACTCAATCAAGTGGCGGTCAAAGAAACGCGAGGCGAGAGCTTTTGGGGCGGCGGCAGCGATTCCTCATCGCCAGCAGCAGCGCCAGCACCAGCGGCCCCTGTGAACGCTGTCTCCCACGTGATTGGCTTGTACATGTCAACACGCAAGCATTCACACAAGAAGCCGAGATGAGGATAGGAAGGCAAAGTAGTGGCGGCGATGATTGAATACGGCACTACACATACGCGTTCACGACCGCGAGATCGTTCTTCATTTAGGTGTTGAGCCGGATTTGTGTGTGCACTTTGTGCGCCACGCTCATTCAGACTGGACAAACCGCTGTACCACCGTGAGTGAGCAGCTCGTGAACTCGTATGCGAATGTTTTGCGTATCCCACCGAAGGTGTAGGCGTCTAGAAATTAAAAATCAGGGCCGAAGTAAATATTGACGAACATGGCTCTTATGAAATGGCCACAGAGGTTCTTTACGCGTACGAATCCACCGGGGCATACTTCGCAGCAAACGTGCACGCGAGTATGTACTTGCCACGCAAGGCTTGGCCCTTTGAACATCCGGCGTAAGACGAGTCTGCTTGCGGTCTTGCGGCGGAAGTACCACGCACTGCTGTTGCGGCACAAATATACCGCTGGTGAGGAGCCTGGGGGAGCAAGTTATTTTGTAGTTGCCCTTGAGGAATATCTTGTATTTGGTCTTGATCACGTCCTCGACGAGTTCAGGTATCGTGAGTACGAACGTCGGCAACTCCCCGACGCCTAACGAGGAGATCCGCGGCTGCCTCAAGGGCTAGCACTGCCCCGCAATTCAGTAAAATGTTCGGTGGTTGTCGTGGACAGTGGCTATTATTATGGGCATAAGAAGGCGCGGCAAAGTGGGTCGGGTGTACAGGCACGAGTGCAAGTAAGGAACGGGTATAAAATAGGTAAATCTGGAGCTTGATTAACAAGATATGAGAGAAACATCCGAATTTGAAAATGATAGCCAATTTGAACTTCCTCTTTTTGCTTTTTCAAAATAATCCTCATCAAATTCGGTACAAATCAGGCGTTCCTTACTTGCGCTCATGCCTGTCCTCCAATGTGCTGTAGATGCTGCCTGTCTTGACGCGATAACTCAAGAACCTCTGAGTTACGAACAGGCATGCGACTCCAACACCAATAACGAGCAGAACACCTGGGTACTCGGGATATATTATCATGAGCTGGAACATTGCCGTCATGGGTTTTGACTGTGTGTAAGCGCCTATACACTAGCGGCCCACAGTTCCCGACTTAGTCGATACACGAGATCAGGTGAGTCGTTTTCACTCCCGTTCGATGGCAGTATGAGATAGAAACCCTATACATCGCTGCTACATAGGTTGTAGTTGCCTGATTATTGCAAACCAGGCGCAGGAGACCACAACAACATAAAAATCATTCCTGGTGTCCAGCGTTGTTCAGCATAACGCATGCTTGTGTGAACAAAATCGATCCTGGGATGTAGCTGCCAACTCCATGTCTAAATACCTTCGTAACATAATATCTGCAAAAAAGTAAAATTTAAGCAAAATGAGTGTCGACTTTCAGTCTCTCGCGCGAAACTCTTCACATGATGTCGCACGGGCATACAAATTATTAACGGATTTATTCAATAATGACTGTAATTAACTCACGTTTTAACAAATACTAGGCTCTTGCCCGAGCTTCGCCCCGGGAAATGTTCACCCGTTTCACCCACCTTTTTCAATATCCTATAAACCATCCCATGCTCCACATCACACAACAAAGTCTTAATAACTCCCGATATGCCAACGAGTTCGATTGCATCCTTGCATCAGTTTCAGTCGCTTTCTCCACATTAACTGTCTTGCTCGCTCCAGTGCTCAATACCCAGACTCTCGCGTTGTCTAGTACAAATGACTTGCTCCTGCCATTCTATACTGCAGCACAAAACCCGTCCCCGTCCCCGTCCACAATTTATCTTCCCTTCTCTCCCCTTTTCTCTTTTTCTCTCTTTTTTCACTTACTTTCACTTCCCCCTGCTCTCTCTCTTTCTCTCTCGCTCTCTCTCTCTCTCACACACACACACACGATCTCTCTTTCTCTCTCTCACGCACTTGTTTCTCCATTTCTCTTTTCTTAGGAAGTCATATACGCTCAATTTTACAGCATCAGTACATTTAGTCAAGTGTCCAGAATCCAGAATGTATCGCAATGCTCAGACACCACCCTCCCTTGCTTCTTTCTCTACCATTTTTTAGTCAAACCGTGATTGATTACACCATGGGTGACCCAGCTAAGCTCCCTTATTTTTTTCTCTACCCTAGTATTTTCTCGATCAAACCCAACTATTTACGTTTAGAGCGTATTTATGCAGCAATCTCTAACGCAACTTTTCAAAATTGCAAAAATGGAGCGTTACCATCCCTTGTTGGGACAGACACCGGACACAACCCAAACTTATATAACAAATATGAATCTTGAAAGTTTATATTTGGCATCCGTTACAGTGATGTGCCTTGCCTGGTGGGTGAAGCTCTGGAATTTAACCCTTCAGGTGTGGGTTAACATGATGTTGTATTGACAAAAAATGCCTTCCAAATGGGCCGTACTGTACCCTTTCCTGATATACATGTACCAGGAAAGTGGCACTGTTCGTGTGCAGTGCTCAACACTGTCACAATTGCTTGCTTAGCGACAACGACGCAAAAGTGGCTTTCCGTGTTTGTCCTATTTCGACGACAGCAGACCACAGCATCTTCAGATACAAGGGCAGATAGGAGGGTAGTCGGAAATGTAATCCGAATATTTCGGCATGTCTGCCGAGGACAGACATTTCTATACAAGGGAAAGCATTGTCTACCACTCAGAACAAGCAACAATCTCGCCAAAGCCGTACCTTTTATGACCAATTATTTTCTGATTTCATGAATGTGAAATGAATATTCCCTGTACGAAATTATTTTTAGGAGATGTCTTCCGAGGATAGACGTAGACCTCTTAGGAAGACCTAAAAATATTTTTAAGTTTAATATTTTTTATGAACAATTCTCGACATATCTAGAAAAGGTCGTATAAAGATTACCGGAACGGTCATAAAACAGATATTTTTCAGAAAAAGTAGGCCAAGTCAGATATCGGAATAACTGGAAAATTCCAGAGAATTTAAAAAAAACAGTACCTTAAATTCCGGAATGGTTTCTTTAACCCCCTAGTACCACATGTTGCATCACGCAAAACGTTACATCCCCTGTGGAACCCTGTAATAATCGATACATTCTTTCATATGCGGATTTTGAATGGTTCTTTCTTTTTCCAGCTCCCCATTGCTGCCATAACAGTGGCCCTTTTCGACCCACTCTTTTCTCGGAAAGCCCACTGTGTCCCACAATCACTCGCACGCAAGCGAGTGGCTCGCAGCTGCCGCCCGCCACCCAGATCCAGTCGTTCGAGATTTTGCCACGGACCGAGCAAGCGCGAGCAGTCCAGAATGAGCCGCAGATTGTCACAAGGTAGGCGGCAGCTTGAGAATGCGCGAACGAGTATATGGAGAACAATGACATACTGTATTTGCAGATACCTCGCCTGTCTAAGCGGACCGAGTCGTGCTGTACTCGCTGCTGCCTTTAGAGAGGTCCGGAGGCGCGCACGTGCTGCTAAATGGTCTGCCGTTAGGAGCAGCGTGCTGCAAGCGAGCCACGTGTACTTGCGGAGCGGATCGACAGTCGAAGAAGGCGAGCGTGGGCATAACGTCTTGGAGGGAGACTATGCCTTTGCTCGGTGGTAGCTGGAGAACTATACGCATGATCTCTCGCCAGTACCAACTCCACCCGCACATCCGCAAGCATCACAACACGATGCCCCCCGCACTACCGGAAGCGCAGCAGCACGACGCCACACAACACACACAACCACAAGCTCCAAAACACGACGCATCACCACCCGCACAACCGCACATTAGCTCGGTGTTAGAGCGCTGGGTTCCACACCTAGCGGCCATAGGTTAGATCCAATCTTCACTCATCATACACTTTATTCATTTATATTTCCTTTTCGCAATCAGCTGGCTCGACAGCGAACCCATGCACTTCCTGAGCGCAGCTGGGTCGGGTGCATAGTCGAGCGTCGCTAGTCGAGCGCGCGCCGGCAACATCGAGATCGTGGACTGCCTGACAGTGGAGAGCGAGTCCAACAAGCTCATTGGCGGTGTAGATCGCCATAACCAACTGAGTCTAAGTCTACAGCACTACTCACTACAGACGCGGTTCCGCTTTCAGAAGTACTAGAAGTCGCCCTTCAAGAGCATGCTCGGCTAGGTGATTGTGAACGCTTTCGCCACGCACACAACGTACGCGAATGACACTGGCGGTATGCCGCTCTCGCGCGCAGCGTTCATGTCTAAGCTGCACAGCCAATTGATCAGGCAAGGAGCTGCTGATTTTGCGCAAGACGACGCCCACACGCCAACCACTAACAACTCTCACATCCTCCACACGATCAAACAGACTGAAGACTTCTGAGACGTGGGAAGACATCACATTCGTCGATGCCACTCGTGCAAAGACTGCAGCATCAAGTGCAGGCAAAGAGGGGGGGGAAGAGCAACTAGACAAGCTGGGACTGCATGCACCGCTCCAAGGACAGCATCAACTGTACCTTTGCAACACTCTCCGCGCGTTGCAGGGCGTGACGAAGACGTGCTTCGCTGTGTGCGATCAAGATTGGCGCAACTGCGTGCCTTCCACTGCCAAGACGAGAATCTAACTACGACCGACCCTCGGCAAACGCAAGAAACGCATAACCGCACGCAACATCCTCGCAGAAGAGAAGGCCGACGACGGAAGCGAGAGTGAAGAGTTTGAGGATCACGTGTCCATCGATTTCGAAGACTAAGAGTGGTAGTGAGGTGCAATACGAATACCCTATGAGTCAGTCATCAGTGCTTGTGGTCTTATGTGTGCACATAGCAAGGACAATTGTGATGAGTGTTCAAATCGTCCCACCTTTTCATGTTGTTTAACTAAGCATGTTGGCGTGTCCAGATCAAATATGTTGCTACATACTACATGTTTTCTCGGATGAATTTGTTGGGGATCTCGAGTCTTTCCATGCGACCAATACTGAATTTTATATGTTAAACAGTTGCATGATGCAACACGTTTAAATTCGCTGTCACTTATATTCTCGGTATTAGGGTGTTAACACCTCAAAGACCGCGAATATTACCGATCGCGAATTCAAGATGTTGTCTCAGACGGCATGCATAACATATAGTTTTTCAGTATTGGTCACAGAAACAGACGCGAGCTCCCCCCAAAAAAAGAAGCAGACTCGCGATCAAACTACACCATCACTTGGCTTATTCCTAAAGCATGTTGTCGACGACAACTAGTTTCGTCTTTCTTTTCGATTGGCAACCAGTCAACCGCGCAAAGCCGATGCATTTGCAGATCACGCTCTTGGGGATTGCTCAGATCGTCATGATGCGTGTGCGCTTTGGGTGTGGTACCGGACAGTCTATGCGTAGCAGTCAACCAAAACGTGACCCAAACAAGACAACAAATGAGACTCTGTCGACAGCTTGTCAGCTTTTTGACCACTCTCACTACATGCAATCCCTGCTCATGCAAGCTCGCTCCAGCTCACACTTACTCACTCTTGGTCTGTCTGCTCACTCCTGCTCACTCATCCTCTCACGCACTGATCAATCCTAGAAGTCGTCGTCGCTCGACTCCACGTCCTCCTTGCTCTCATCAAACCGCTGCATACGCCGCCGAGCACGCTTCCTCTTGCGCGTCCCGGTACCCAGGCGAAGCTGGATGCTGGTTGTCGCGGTGGCTGGGACCTTGCACCGCCAGTCGTGGTGCCAGTTATCGAAGCACGTTTTGGTGTTCCCTTGTGCAGTGCGGATCACAGTGCACAGGAACATGCGCCTGCTGTCCTAACTGCACTCACACAGTTGTAGCTTGTCTCGTTGCTTTTCTTGCCCGGTTGTCGAATCTTGAGGGAGCAGACCTTGTACGCGTTTCGACGGCACTTTCTGTCCTTGCCCTCGCCTCGCCACTCGTCGTTTATGGCGATAGTGTGGGAGATGCGCTGGCCAGGAGATCTGCGCGTCGGGATCGGCTCGTCGCTCGCACCAGCAAAGTCGCTCGCCTCCAACGCAAAGAGATGCGCGTGCAGCTTAGTCATGAACTCAGCGCGCGTACGCGCTGCTTCATCAGCGCGCTTTGAGCACTCCTCGTGGGTGACGTACGCGTTCACAATCGCGAGCTAGAGGAGTCCCATGAACAGCCCTTTGTAATACTTTCGGAATCGAAAGCTGGTCTGCATACTGTAGCTCTGGAGCCTGGGCTGGTCGTGTCTCTCGACGCCGCCCATTATGCGGTGGTAGTCGGCAACCTCATGCTGGCAGCGAACAGATCCGACAGCTCCACCGCGGGCACGCCTAACTACAGTCCACTCGCATAACGCCGCGCCAGTGCTCAAAAAGTGGACGGGCTTCGAGTCTAGCCAAGACTTCGCCGCCATGCTCGGCACACCAAGGGAACGAGCGGCCTTGAACTCTCCACGCAGAGAACTTGCTGCTCGCCCGCCTGACTTGCCCACCACCTCTTCATAGAAGCCCACGCGGTTGGTTATTATCGTGCCAACCGCGTAGTTCATGGCAAGGAGTTGCAGCAAAAGCGCGACGCTTGTGTAGAAGCGATCAATTGTCACAACACGCCAGCATTCGTCCTTGTCCTCCGTGGTCAACGCCTTCTCCATGTTGGGTACGACCGCTGCTAGACCGGTCATGTTATCTTCTGCTACCCTCTGCTCGTCGTGCTGCTGTTTGCCAAAGTAAATTTCAAACCTACAACATAGAGCACACTTGTTAAAAAGAAGTCGCGATAGACAACATGTTGACTTTGCAAAAAATACGCATGCGACGGCGCACTTGAAGCAGTAGCTTGAGATGGTGTCGCAAAACCTGAAGATTTTTATGACAAACCGATGGGGTTTGTCAGGCATGTACTGCGACGCAAGGTGGCAGGCAAAACGCCTTCGTCAAAGGAGAGACGTGGCGTGAGCTGCCACGCCTTTCTGAACTTTCTCTCCAATGTGTTCACGATCGGATGCACTTACCACGCCTTGTCTTGGACGGAGTTGCAGTCGTTGTTGTTCGCAAAGTGCAAGTTTGACAGCGCTGTCTTGAACCAGTTGTGAGACATCACTCGCCCAAACGATCCGGAGGGAAGGCTCCGTTCTGCGCTCACTCGCCAACGGTGCCCAATACCTCGCACGTGCGAGCGCAGCACGTTGCCGAGCAGCAACCCGACAGCGCGTATCACCTCGGGCACTTCAATTGGAGCGATCACTCGCATCCTTGCCTTGATGTCTGAGAGCGTCACTGTTGACGCTGTATGGTCGCGGCGCACTGCTGCTAGGAGTGCCTCCGCGCGGTTGTGGCGCTGCTGCAACTCGTACCGGCTGCTCTCGGATGCGATGTGCACCCACAATGAACGCGGGCAAAAGTACAGAAAGAGGACGAGTGGGGACTCGTACAGTGCCGCAACCTGCTGGCATTGTCCGCCCTCGTCATATGCGAGATCACGGTTCTCGCTCGTCGAGTGCACGAACTCAGCAGTCGCAGGTGCCTATCGCATGGCTCGGAGCGCGGCTTGGTCGTAAGAGCCTGCGCCAAGTCGAACAGCACCACCCAACGCTTGCAGAAAGGCGCTGTAGATCTGCTCATCTTCTTCATCTTCTTCAATTTCTGACGCCACATCGTCCAGCGGCGCGACGATCTCGGTGTTGAGGTTCTCTTCTCCCTCGTCCGAGTCGAACACGCTTTTTGTCTAGCCATCCGACATGTAGCGCGGGTCGCTAGAGCCGACTTGGCCCCAAGCAAAGTCTCGGGTTGAGCCTGCAGCGTTGTCACTATCGCCGTTGTCGACGTTGCGACCATCGTCGTCGCCAGCATCTGCCACGTTGTCCCCATGTTGCCCATCTGCACCGCTAGCGCCAGAATCAGGCTCGTCAACAACGACAAAGGCAGGCAAGCCGTAATCATTCGCTGACTCCTTGGTCTCCTCTTCTGAAGAAATGTTCTCGTACAGGAGGCTGGTGAACGAGAACTGCTGCGGCTGCGTGTGCGTGTCCCTCAAAAGGGCGAGAGGGCCACGCGGAGGATGGGTAAAACCCGGTCGTTTATCACGTTGTGGCGGCGCGCCGGCAAGGGTTTGAGGTAACGCGCCGGTGGCAGGTTGTGGCGATGCAGGATCAGGTTGAGGCGACGCTCCAGCAGCGCGACCTGGTGATGCGCCAGCAGCAGCAAGAGAAGACGCGCCAGCAGAACCAAGTCGTGATGCGCCAGCAGCAGGAACTGGCGGCGTGGCTGCAGCAAGAGACGACGCGCCTGAAGCCGGAACTGGTGACGCGCGAACAGCAGGAACTGGCGGTGCAGCTACAGCAGGAACGGGCGACGCTGCAGCAGCAACTGGTGACGTAGCTTACGGCGTAGTACGAGCAGATTGAGTGAGTGTAGGAGCAGCATACGTCGCAGCTGCTGGAGCAGCAGCATGTTTGAGCCACCAACGAGCAAACGCGTCGTCACCGTAAAACACGTCGGCGCCTTCGACGCCATTCAACACGCTGCTCCTGGCTCGCACGTAAACGAAGGCGGCTTGAAGCCCGCGACAGCGATGCGCTGTCGACCCTTGTGCTCTCATTTGCGGCCACCGTCTTTGAAGGCGAGCGCGAGTTCTGCGCCAGTCGCTTGTTGGCTTGAGCTGGCACCTGCACACACACATGAACACTCCATCAGTCACGTTCTGCTCGTTTTCATGCACGTCCATACGCTCGTACCGCTTTGTGAATGGCGTTGCATCTTCTCGCTTCTCTTCTCGGCCGCAGATTCTCAAATGAGCACGCGCCAGCACTGTCGCAAGACACGCGATCGCAGCCAGTCAACCTGTGATGAGTGCTGTGATCACTTTCCTTTTCTTTTGTTCTGAGTCTATTTTTGTCGCACCAAATGTGGCACCAATGGTGGTATCCTTTATCCTGGGATTGTGAGAGTTACATTTTTGGCACGCAGACAAGACAGGCCTTGCTGGTTCAAAATGTGCATGTGAAACGAAGTATGCCGGGTACGGGATAGTTTCACTATGGAAAAAACATGTTGTCGAAAACAACATGCGGACCTGGACGTGTTAACACCTCCAATACTCAGAATATTACCCATCGCGAAAATTAAATTTTGTAGAAGACAACATGCATAAAACTTCTTTCCATTAAAAGACTCGAGCTATCCAACATAAGTTGGAAGCAGGGTTGATGGAATCTACAACATCACGAACGGTTTCGGAATAAGATGTTGTCCAAGACAGCAAATTTTGCACCCATTGGAATTTTTTCTGTGTTGACGACATGATCGAGCGGAGACAATACAACTGCAAATCCTGTTTGAGCTCCAGGCTCTATCGTCGATGATAAGTGTGCGCGCGAAAGCCCACATGCGCACCACCCATGTGAGAGAGTCTCATTAACCGCGTTAGGAAAAGCAAGGTTTTGGCTCACGTCGACATCGCATTTTGAGCGCACCTTAGTGCACACACGCATACAACACACTCGTGCACATTTCAATCGATTCTCTTGCCACTCACTCATTGCGTATTCACTGCATTCTCACGTTTCTTGCGATCTAACTCGAAGTCATCGCCTGAGCTGCTGCCCTCCTCTTTCTTATCCTCCCACTAGCTGATCTGCCGGCGCCCGGGTTTGCGCTTCCGCTTGCCGGTCGTCTCCCGCAACTGAATGCCAGTCGTTGCTGTCGCCGGCACCGGGGACAGCCAATCCTGGTGCCAAATGTCAAAAGACATCTTGCGGTTGCCCTGGGACGTGCGTATGGGTGTGCACAGGAACATGCGCCACCGATCCTCTGTGCATTCCACGCAGTAGTGGGCTCATTTCGTTGCTCTTCTTCCCCGGCTGCCTGGCCTTGATCTAGAACACCTTGCAGGCGTTGCAGTGCTCTTCTTGTCCTGTCTTCCCCTCTCCACTCGTCGTTGACGGCAATCATTTGAGCGATGCAGGCCCCGGGTGATTGTCGTGTTGGCGTGGTGTCCTCACGCGTGCCTGCGAGGTAGCTTGCCGCCACCGCCACGAGCTGGCCGTGTAGCTGCTCCATGGAATTGATTATCGTGAGTGCAGTAGTGCATGCGCTGCGTGCGCACACTACTTGTTTCACGTAAGCGTTGTCTATTGCGAGGTCCAGCAGACCGACAAAGAGCTCTTTGTAATATTGTTTGAAGGCGAATGACGTCTGGAGGGAGAAGCTCTGTAGACGGAGCCGCTCCTGGTGGTCGAGATCAGACATTATTTTGTCGTAGTCGGCCACAACGCTCGGGAGCCCGATAGACGGTACAGTACCACCGCGAGTTCGTCTCGACACGCTCGCCTCGCACGCTGCTGCGCTGGTGGTCAGAAAGTACAGAAGTGCCACCATGCTCTGCACGCGCGAGCAAGATTGAACTCCCCGCGGTGCAGACTGGCGGCGCATAGCCCTGACGATTCAATGACGCCGGCGCAGTAGCTAACTAGGTTCGTCATACTGGTTCCGACACAGTCAATTTTCATAGCGAGAGGCTGTAGCAGCCGAGCGACACTCGTGTAGAATCTTTCAATCGTCGCCACCCGCCACCCGTTGTCCGTGTCCTCCTGCATGACCGCCTTCTCTAATGATCCGCCCGATGGTGGACGGCCCGTCTTGTTGACTTCTGCCGGCCGCTGCTCCTTGTGCTCTTTTTTTCCGACGTAAATTTGAACCTACAACATAGCACATCACTGGCAAAAACAAGCCGAGATTTACAACATGATGGCTTTGTAAAAAAAGCGAATCAGACGCTGCCTCAAGCTACTGCTGAAAGATATCTCCAAATATCGACAATCGGCCGGATCTCCCACGCTTTGTCTATCTGCGACACTCGCTCGTTCTTGTTCGCGAATATATATTGATTGATCAGAATCGCTTGGAAGCGATTACGATCCATCACTCGACCAAACGAGCCTGCAGGTAGCGAGCCATCGGGGATCACATTCCCGTGGTGGCTGACGCCGCGCACATGATTGCACAGCACGTTCCTAATGAGAAGTCCGACGGCTCGCACGACCTCGAACAGCTCAATAGGCGCTGCAAACCGCACACGAGTTTTACTTGGGCCATCATTTTCGGATTGGCTCGTTGTTACCGACGTTGTAAGAAGAGGGATGCGCGTGCTCGAGCGTGGCGCTGCTGGCGCTCGTAGCGGTTTGTCAATGCCGCAATTTGGTGCCACATCGTCTTCGGGCAAAAGAACGCAAACAGATCGTAGGAAGACTCGTAGCGCGATGAGATGTCGTCCCGCGGCCCGCCTGGCTCAGTATCAAGATCTTGATATTCCGCAGTGTCGCTCTCAAAGTCGCTCATCACTGGGCTCATCGAATTGCCCGAAGCGCTGCTGGGTCGTACAAGGCCGCACCTAGGCGAACTGACCCACCAAGCGCATGCAAAATGTCTTCGAACCTCGTTGATCCCCATCCATGTTCTTGTGTGGTGGACAAGGTCTTCCGCTTTGCCGACGAGAGCTGTCTCGGCTTCGCCACCAAATGGCTTGTCACCTTCGTCTGAGTTGAAACCGCTCTTGGCGTCATTGTCACACATATCAAACGGATACCTCGGATCGTGTTCGCGCGATTGGGCGAAGGTGATGTTGACTACACCCCGCCACCATCGCCCCCCCTACCACCATCACCTTGCTCGTCATCTGCTCCAACGCCGTCTTTGTCCGGTGAGCCCGGGACCAAGCGGCTGTGGCGAACCACTACTGCCACTTTGACTTGCTCTCGGCTCGTTGTCGCCACTGCCAGGCGAAACGGCCTCGTATATCATCAATACAAACGAGATCTGAAGCCGCGTGTGTAGGTCACGGATTAGTGCCTCTTGAGCGCCATCCGGCACTGAGCGGTGGAGTGTTTGTGCTGGGTGGTGGCGGTAGCACTCGCAACAGCGATATTGGCGAGCCGTGAGCGGATTGTCCCAGCTTTCTCACGGCTCGTGGTGGCAGGCGTTTGGCTGGAGATGTTGGGCTCTCAAGCTGAGAGCTGAGAGCCCAACATCTCCACCCAA
>JAASGD010000598.1:0-19378 GCA_023334115.1 Globisporangium megalacanthum
AGTGTAGAAGCGAATGTGCGAAAAGGCTTATTCAGTGTTGTTTTGTATATGCCTGTATGACGTGAATGCAGTGGCGAAATTGCACATTCATGATCGCAGCTCGCTGGAGACGCGAAAGCGAGTCAGCCCAGTTGTCCGGCGGTTCGGGAAGGGAATCTTGATAGGAATTGGTCAGGGCACTTGATGATGACAGTGTATAGATACAGTTTTTGTGGTGTAATTGGACGTTCTGTACCCGTATCGACCCGTCTTTTCCTACCTGCAGTGTACGGAAGTGAACTGCTGTGTGCAGTGGGCGGGATGGCTGAGAGGTAAAGTGTGACTCACACAGCGAGAGTGAAGGTGCATTTTGTAGACAAAATATCTCAATGAACTGCAGTTAAGAGACGAGCATCAACACCCTATATTTTTTTGCCGAAAGTGAACTTGGCACAGCATGGGACCAAACAACGCATATGCGCTGGTATGCGTGGGTTCGGATGTTAAGTCAGAGCACATACATATCGCCTCTCGTTGTACGTTGTTCTTTCCCTGTTCAATATCAGGTGTGCGTGACCATACAGGCTCAAGATCACGTTTTTGGGCAGATCACAGCGTAGCCGCCAGGTAACCGCCAAAAAATCTTGATTTCAGTATTGGTCAAGACAGACTGCATACAATCCGATCACTGCACACATTACTACACCTTCCACGGCATACATTGCCAAACCCCAACGCATTCCAATGCACACAGATACACAATGGCATTGCTGTTGGTGCGTTACTGGCTGCTCTCATTGTGGAGGTACGTCATCATGTACACCAGGCACGATACCGGAAGTAACCCACATCATTCTTGTTGTCGTAGTCTGCCATCCGGGCATTGCGGCCGTGAGGTAGAGGTCGAACCACATGAGCACATACGCTTCGCAGTTGTAGGAGCCCAGCTGAGTGAGGCTCATGGCAAGCGAGAACGATTACCGAGGGCCCAAAGGACAGAGCGGCGCCAGAATCCGCATCACGAGTTTCTGCGTGGCGCGAGTTTTCTCCAACAAGTAGTTAGAATTGAAGATGTAGTGGGCGTCTTTCGTGAAGTCCAGCATAAGTTCGCACTATTGGTTATTGCCACAGTTCACAACTACCAACATCACAGTCTCATCGACGTCTTTAGAGTAACGCCCCTCTCGCAGGAGCAAGAGTGGCGTCACGTCGGCATCTTCAATGACCACACGCCTGCCACCACGAGACGGCGCGCTGGAAACGTGGAAACACTGGGACAAACATTCGTGCTCACGAAACGTGTTCTGCGGCTGTTTCGGCTCCATCACCGCCTCCAAGTTGACGCGATCCTTGAAACAATAGCGCCAGATATTTTGGAGCCGTTGCACCGCCCTCGTCTTGTGTCGGCGAATCTCGTCTTATTCGGCTGCCGTCGCTTGAGGGTGCCTCGCTGGTTCCCTGCTAGTAGTGTCCAGTTCGTGATGCTCGAGCTGGACCAGTCGCCTGTTGTCGCTGGCTGTAGGCTGCGAACCCGCAGTCGGGTTCTCATCACCTCCAAATGGCGAACGCTGATCTTGGCTTGTGTCGCTGCCCGTCAAATCCGCCACGGCGTCGGTACTCACAGTTTTATATGGCGTCTCTACGCTGACATTCACGCACGGATTGGGGAGCTCTGCTACCTCTCCTAACGTTTCCTCATCGACACCGACGACAGTCTCCTCGGTCTCGCTGCGCGGTAGAAGTTCGTCGATCTCCCCCTCGTTGACCTCTGTCCGCGTCGTCGTGGTTGGCACCACATGGAACGCCGTCCCTTCACCGAATGAGTTCTTGAAATCTTAAATACGACTCAGCACTTTCTCAAATCGTGGACCGCGGGGGTCAACGACGATATTGGCCACCTCTCGGAGCCGCCCGAGCACTACGTGGTAGCGATCGTCGCCATGCGCCACCAGTCGCGGAGCCCCCTGGAAGGCGTCGACTCGGAACGGGTTCTCGATGGTCGGAAGGTGGCAGATAGGACGTGGATGGGCTGCCCACGAGCGCAAAAGCTGGATCTTCCAGCGGTCGTGGAGATTCGTGGGCGAAATGACTCCATCCGCGCCAACACTCCGCCGAATGTATATGGTGCGTCGGCAGGGATAGAGTCGCGTGCAGTTGAACATGCAGCTGCATGACCACATCTGCGTGTCCACCGCGTTCTTGTTGGGAATGTCTTGCGGGTCAATGTCGTCGCCCTCGCTGGATGGGGTGTAGTCATAGCTGATGAAGGCGTAGCCTGCGATGGGGTAGTCGAACTTGTATCGGTTCACGAGGGCGAGTTGGTACTGGGATCGGATGAGACTCATTGCGTGTTCGCTCACCACGTTGAGGAGCGGCTGCAGTTCTGCAGGGCAAGTTGAGGCGACGACTTGCTCGACCCTGCAGAGCGCATCCTCCCAGTTCGACCCTACATGTTGCTGCACGCGCAGCAGAGACACCACGACGCGTCCAACCCCAGGCGTCTGTTCAGATCGAACTTTAGCTTCTGCCACGAAGACGCCAAGCTGGGCGTTCACACGTAAGGGTAAGTAGCAGTACCAACAAGAGTGGCGCCATCTCCGATCTTGACATTTGATGCGCACCTATTGTTTGTGTTGTTCCCGAAGTGGGGGACATTGACTCTCAGAAACGCGCTCCACTGCTCCTTACAACTCGTTCAGTTGGCGTCGAAGTACTGCATCCACACGTCAAGCTTTTCTTGGTCTTCGATGGCACGGCGGAGAGGGCCGAAGGGAACGCTCATACCTCTGCTCCGACGGCGCGTGGATTAGCTCGTCACACGCAGGCCACACGAGGTTCCTCTCGAACGAGGTGAAGCTGTACTTCGGCTTCGCGCTCTCCCGGCGCAAGTACCTCGTGACGTGCCACTGGCACAACAGTACCCGCGCTAGTGGGAACGCCTCCGCTAGAGCTGTCATCTCTGCGGCATCCTTGTCAGTCACAAGCAACTGGATATCCGGCAACATCGGGGTTGTAGACTTGAATATATTGTACGCCGCTGCAAATGTGGTCTTGTGCTTGCTCGTGACGAATGCACGCTGGCGGAAAGGCAGGCATGCAGCAGGCAGATTAGCCACGTAGACGTCCGCTTACACAACCCGCTTGGGGACAGACACTGCAAGAACAAGGCATACACTTCGCATACGGCGCGTACACTTCGTATACAGTGCTACACTTCATACACTGCCAACGCTACCAACACTGCCAGTGTTGCTTCCGTCTCACTGGCGCTACGCTCGGCATGTTCGCCTAAAGGTGTTGGCCTCTGCCGAACGTATCGTGAACCAGTACGCTGAAGAGCTTGTGGTTGGAGTTGTTAGTTTTGTGGGTCGCGTCGATTATCAGCACCGCGGGGTGGAAGGAGACCATCTTCCGAATGTGCACTGTCTGCAACGCAACCAGCAGGACAAAGGTTTGTGATCATGTTAGCAAACACACGCATGGGCAGGTACACAACAGGTGCTGCCACATCGCAAGCACCTCTTCTCCATGCCTCTCCGTCGCAAGGCATAATGTGTTGTCCTCCTTCTCCCCAAAATGGCCGAGTATGAGCTGCAGGCGATCCTCGACGCGCGGGTGTGTTTGTCTTTCGGTCTTGAGCTTCGCGAGCATATTGTGGATGTCTTTCATGGTGATGTTCGATCCCGCCTCGTGTCGAACGAACTTCATGATACTGCGCCGACTCGCGCCGGACTTGTTCAACGTCACAAGCTGCTCGCGTACAGCAGGTGGCTGGCGACACGGGCATCTGGGTAGGTCCGGTACATCCGTTGATCGAGTGGGTGGTTGTGCTTGTTTTATTGATAGGTTACTCGAACCGTCCACACACCGTCCTCCAATCGCACGCGGGCGTTGGTCTGTTTCAATGACACCGAAAACCCCGCCAGCAAAGTCACCAACATTGCCGCGAACTCAACACAGCACTCATACCTGCGCCGGGCATTCGATCTTCCTGTGCGTCTGGCGTGGTCGTATGCCGGCCGAACGTGTCCTGGACTGTCCGCTGTGTGTGAACGCGAGCTTGTTGTTGTACTAGGTCAGGTGGCTTGGGATCAAGTGCTTTCCCTTCGCCCAATGGTTTTGTTCCTTGCTGCGGCTGGCGTCGCCGTTGTGGTGACGTACTTCTGTCGAAGCACACGTGCGAATTGGATGTGTGAGTCCGGAGTAAAGGAGCACGACTGCGCCGAATGAACCTCAGGTGTGTACATACCTGCTTGGTCTTCTCGCAATACGACGTGATGTACGTACGGAAGTCCTCCTACGTGAAAAAGACGTTCTGGTGCAGCGGCTCCACCTCGACAAGCGCTCTCGTCACTTCTACCGCGTCTTCTCTCTCACTTGCAACCAGTGAGTCGCTTTAGGCTGCAGAAGCTCGCGGTCGTCCGCGTTGGCGGCTCCCACCGGGTGGGTCCGCGCTTCGATGCTGCTTGTCGTCGCTCTACAGACCACTCTGCTCGTTCTCACCGTACCACACGTCCGACTCGCTCGCAGGCGCTGACTCTACACGCGTGTACACCGAGTCGCTGCTGGATGTGGATGCGCGCCTGCACGTGCGATCGCTTCTGTCCGGTCGGCGGCGTATTCGATACTGAATTCGAAAAGGGAAGAGGTCCAAATCGGGCGGGAAAGTGTAACCGGGTTACGCACGCCGATTTGAGTGACTGCCGTGCAGATCAATTTTCAGAAACCTGAAAAAGTCTGCAAAGAGGAGTGTTTGTTGGTATCTAGCTTGTGGCCTTGCTTTGTTACAATTTGCCCAAAGAGTGGTTCGCCCATATACTACCAGCAGCAGCTTCGAACAATCTGGGGGTGTTCAATTAACTTTATTGTGATCAGCTGGAGCTGCTGTTTCACATTTGACCCCTGAAGAAAAAATCGACTTGCTGCTGCAAATTGAATACCGCTAATACTGAATTCGAAAACAAGAGAGGTCCAAACCAGGCGGGAAAGTGTACCCGAGTTACGCTGTCGATTTGTGTAGCTGCCATGCAGCTCAATTTCAGAAACTGGGGAATCACTGAACAAGTCCACAAACAGGAGTGCATGTCGGTATCCAGTTTGCGGCCTTGCTTTGCCACAACCTGCCAAAGAGCGGTTCCCCATACTCTACAAGCAGCAGCTTCGACCAAAAAGAGTCCACTCGGCTTCTCTCCTGGCTGGGTCGGTGGACGAGCGGGGTTGATCGGTTGCTGTGCGGGCAGTGGTACGGAGTCACACAGTGTTCCCGTGTTCAGAGGTGTCCCATTGACAGCTGATGCTTAAGGGGGCGTGACCTGCTTCTGTTGGGACGATGAGTCCATCAGGGCTAGATTTTCGCCCATGACGAAGCTATGGAGTGCCATCGGCAACTCTAATTCTTCAATCGGGTCGACGACGACTTCGCGCAGGTTGTGGCTCTCCTAGCCATAACGGTTTGCAGTGACCATGTCCAGACCATCGTGCTCATAATGGAAAGCCGAGCCGTCCCTGAGACGGTTTATCAGGTTTTGATCAGATTAGAGCGAAGTTGAGCCGCGTCCCTTGGACAAAAGAAACGGCGCCGGCCAACTCGTTCACCCCACCAGAACCCGCCGGTAGTCTCAAATTCTTAGGGCTCGCTGACACGGTTCTCACCAATGCAATACACGCTGTTCGGGATTGCAGACTCTGTAGCCGACAAACTGAATCGTGTGTAGACCAAGAACTGAATACGTCAAGCTTCCATATAACATTCAACTAGTCCATACGCCCCACAGTCACCGCTCCTTGGCTGCGGCGGATGCACGTCATGTGATGGTACGACAGTAACCTTGTGGTGCTAAATATGCAACTGTATACCCACCTGCGTAAGTCGTCGGCGTACTTGGCGGGTACACTAAGTGGTAGATTGTTGTCAACCTGGGTCGTTCCGCGCAATCGTAGGAGATAAAAAAACTTTATGCTAAGCCCACAACCGGGTGGTGATCTAGGTAATGGTTGTTGACTGCAAGTTTTAACTACTCTCGAATCAGCCCGACCGCATGCTCACTTAAATGCTATATTAGCTACCGTAACTTAACCGGGCTGGAGCAGTTAACGGCGTGGCCCATTGCGCACAGCTCGTCTTCACAGTTGTACTTCTTTCGTTGCTGAAGGTACATGAGCACCACGACACACACCTCCACGTCCATGCGGTGATGTAGCTCTAACTTTACCTTCTACCGAAAGTCCCCGAGTCTGACAACATGCTAACTTGATTAGCTGAGATGCGGGTCGGATCATATATCCAATGTCATTACCTCACGCAACGATTGTTCGTAGATATTCCCCAGGTGCATGAGGTTACTTTGCAAGTACCCAGTTCGCTGTTGTTTTCACATAGTTTAGTCGGGACCACAGTACCCGAACCACCAGTCGAGGTTTTTGGCGTAAACAACACAGCGAAGACTTCGGAGGGCGTTGTCGTTACGCTTCTCCGAGCGGCTCGAACGAGTTCGCTGTCAAAACCGCTGATGCTGCACTTAGCTTTGCGCTATCTTGTATAGATATGACTTGAAGTGCCATTGGCATAGTAGAACTCGGGCTTGGGAGAACGACTCTGGTAGGGCTGACATCTCGGTGTGGTCTCTATCAATGACGATGCACCGGATATCAACCTACTTGAGGGCTGCCGCTTTGAACGCTGCTGACGCATATAGGAGAGTGACTAGGCGCTCGTTCTCGGTCAGAGCGGGCTGCGACAAAGGATTCCAGAACCGGTTAGACACTGCCGAGTCTTGTGCCAGTGTCTAGCAGTGCCGTTGTGCAGTGTTTTGCGGAGTTTCTACCCTTACCAGATACCAATCGTGACAAGAACCGAAGTGAGTGAAGGTGGCAATTTGTTTTGAAAATTTTCTACTGACCAAGGATTTCCCTCGCGAGGGGGCGCGCCAAAATCAGTCTTGTTCCGGTTCAAAGTCCGATAATAATTTGTGTGGAGTTATTGCTTTGACACTGCAGATACGACCAGGTTTGCTTCGAAACTGCCTACACTGCCGTCCCCACAACACACTGCAGACGATCTTTAACACAGACACACCGCGAAGGTGAACAAAGTATGCGTTTGGACAAGTGCCAGCCCAACTCTGCGGCTCGACTCTGTGAACTGCTCTGAGACTCAAGCCTGTTCTCGCTAAGATAGTCACGCCCAAAGAGCATGTACACGCTGTACCTGTACCTGAAGAAGTCGGTAGCTGTCTTGGTGTTGTAGAATGACATCCTGGCGTCAGATACGAGCATATACACGAGGACATAGACACAGCAATTGTAGACTTCTTGCTGCATCACGATCGTCGTTGCTGGGAAGCAGTTGCGCCGATATCCAGGAAGGAGCAACACAATCACCGTCCGCAGGTACTCGCGCCAAGCCGAAACGTTCTGCGACGTGGTGTGGGGGGGTTCAGCAACTTGAAACCCATGGTTTCCAAGTCGAGTATCGCTCCACACCAGTGGTAGATACGGCGATTGGGAGCCACCAGCTCGACGCATCCGCCTGGTGTTCGAAGACGCGTGACCTTGTGATCATTGGTATCGTCTCTTCCGGAGCCGACAGGAGTGACGACAAGTAGACCATCAGCACTTGAACTTCCCACGGCGCTCGCTGAGCAACAAAGTCCATCACACAGTGCATGGTCGTCTATCCTGTGGCGTCCGCACAGGTTGACCATAGTCGCTCTTTCGCCGAGCACGTTCACAGCCCGGATGAGAACACCATCACCTTTGACTTGATCATTAGACACATCGTAAAAGCACTTGTTCGGAAGCCTGAACACAGTGACTAGGGTTAAATTCGCTGGTAGTCAGTTGGGTAGAGTTTATGGCCACCGCCCCACCCGTTAGGATGACGAGTTCGTCGAGCGTAGTTGGTGGCAGGCTGTCACGTTGTACATCGCGGAGACGACTGGCAGCTTGTTGCCGGATCGACTCGTTTTTCTTGCTCTACTTCTTCGGCTGCTGTAGTGTCGCTGCACGAGCTGGAGTCGCAGTGGATGTCAACCCTGAGCGGCCTTCGCTGTCTTGGGCATTGGTAGCTTACCTTAGACAGTTGTGCGTCTACGCCTTGACCCCTGGGACGGCAGCGGCAGCGGCAGGAGCTGCCGCTACAGCATAGGGCGCAGTGACTGTAGCGTTTGTGCGGAGTCTGCGGCGTCATCTAATGTGTCTTCATCAGCGTTTACGGTGTCCTCAGCAGCGTTTGCAGTGTATTCTTCACCTTCGACTGCAGTGTCTTCACCAGGGCCTACGAAGTTTTTTTTACCGCTCTCAATGCGGCGTCCACGGTGTCTGCCCTCCGGTTGCCGCGGCGGCGCTCAACCGCACGATTTCACTGACGTCATTGATCGAGTTCTTGAGACGCTCCGCCAGCTCGACAGTGACTGCAATGTCACCGCTGCGCAACTCGCTTGCGAGGGCTTGCAATATCTTCTCCTCGCGTCCACAGTATGCGGAATCTTGCGCCACAGCTCCAGCTCTTGCACAAGCGGTCTGGAAGTCGCTGAACCGCAGACGGCTCCTCGACGTGGGCGGGTCGACACACCGATGCTGGGTTCGCCGACCACGATCTCAGAAGCTCAAGGCGCCACCGCTCATTCAGATGTTCAAGCGGCACCACGGGAGTATCCCTTTCAATTGCGCATGAACAGAGCGTGTTGGCATGTCAGGAGACATGTCGTGCTAAACATGCACGTATATGTCCACGTGTGGGTGTTGACTGCATACTTCCCCCACGTGTACACGTCGGTTGGGAGCGCTGTCGCCAGTAGCATGGCTGTCGTAGGTAATGAAGGCAAACTGGCGGTGGAACGCGTACGGTATGGCTGTCGATACGCCGTACTGCTCGCGAACCAATCGCATGTGTGGCGTCTCACCAAGTTGAACAGGGGCTGGAGTTCTTCCGGGTACGTCTGGTCGGCGAACGTTTCCGCCTTGCCTTCTTCAACGTCCGGCTGTCAGCATGTGGAAGCGACCAGCCACATGCAGGGGCCGAAGTGGCGGTGCAAAGCGAGCTTGCAATTGTACCAACTCAACGCGAGCCTGCACACCACAAATATTGAGTCCCATAGAATACAACAGAGGCACAACATGGTGGCTGCTGTAGTGCCAATTGTTGGTGTTGTTGCCTAAGAGAGGCACGTTGCTCAGCAAGTAGGAGCACTACATCTCTTATAGCTCGACCACTTGCGGTCGAAGTACCCGAACCAGGCGTCAAGCTGATCCGCGTCGCGCACCACCACCTGAAGGCTTACAAGTACACTCTCGTACGTCTGATCCGATGGTGCTCAGATCAGTTCATCGGACGCAGCCCTGACCGACTCTCTCGATGGTGGTGAACGCGTACTTCGCCTTCGCCCTTGGAACACGTACTTCTTTACGTGTCAATGGGACTGAAGGATACGCGCCTGCGGGGAGGCCTCCTCGAACGCGGAAATCTCGGTGAAATCTTTCTCGATCATCACACACTCGATGTTGCTCCTGCGTTGGTTCGTCTCCTAGAACGCGTCGCACACTTCTCTAAGGATTACCTTTTGCTCGTTCTCGACCAATCCGTGCTGTGTGCGGCATCCGTGTTGCAGTGCCTGTCAGTGCCCGGCATTGCCTCGCTGGGCCTGGTTGCATCTACGCAATGTCCTGCACTTGTCACTTACATGAATGTGTTGACTGTTCGTGTAAGTGTAGTGCGCTGTGAATGAGAACTGCATGTGGTTCGTGTTGTTGGTGTTGTGCGTCGCATCGATGAGCAACACCTCCGGGTAGAGCGCGAACATCTTTCACAAGTGTCCAGTCTGAAGCGCGATCATGCGAACGACAACCTACACGCATGAATTACATCTCATGAGCCTCAGCAGCACCATACTCGAGCTAAGCTGGCAAAGCACCTTGTCCTCAATCCGCTCGGTTGCGAGACTCGCGAGGTTTCAGTCCTTGGCAGTGAAGCCGTCTAGGTGCAACTGGAGCCGTTACTTGAGCTTACCGTTTGTACAGGGCACTTCGTTGATTGTGCTCACGAGGATGTGGATGTCCTTCATGCTAACACGCGAGCCGGTGTCTGACCTGAAGTACTGCATGATACGCCTTCGCCGAGCGCCAGCCTCTGCCATATTCGACAGTGCTGCCAACATGCGACGACTATGCGAGCCGCACCTGCGGGTACGCTTTCAATGAACGCTCGGTGACAGGGTGCTTGTGGGTGCTGAAGTGCTTCGTGACGCAGACCTTTCGCCCGTCATGTCTTCTACGGACGCACACGTTGATCTGCCAAAGTGCGAGCATGCAATCGCTAGGAAATATCAGCGTCCGCAAGTGTCCGCAAGTGTACGACAGTGCCTCGTAGAACATGTCAGTGTGGAGCAAGAAACGCACAACCTGCGCGTATCACCCAATCAGGCAATACTTCTGGCGAGACCGAGCTCCCGTACCTCGTTCTTGAGGCCTCCCGCCGCGGTTACACGCGAGTTTTTGTTGTCCGCCGTGAAGCAGTCGAGATGCATTGGTCTGGCGAGTACGCTCTCACGCTTTCGTTTTGCCCGGCAGCTGGCGCCGCAAATGATGGCGAGTACTTCTGCGAAGCGCAAAAAAACCTTCATCACATCCTAAACCTCTCTCACGTGGCACCTGCACATGCACACGCTCAACTGGTACGCTCGCTCGCTGCACTGCACCACGCACACGTAGAAAGCATTCTACGATCGAACTCCCACTCCGTCAGTGCCACCACCTCCACCTCGACGGATGGCGATGGTTAATGGCGACGGTTGCTCATCCTTGCTCTCCTCACCACTCCATTCAGCCTCACCCGCCTCGCTCGATTAGGTTTGTTAGACCAGTGCGTTGCGTGTGCGTGCGCGCGGACTCGCACCTCGACTCCCTCGTGTTCGCTGCGCTCTCTACACGAACAAAATTGTTATTTCATTACAACCCACCCATCCCGTACACGCCCATACACACACAGCTTCGTGCTCGCGCATATGCGTCGTCGCGCCCGCGCACAGCATGCTCTCGACCACGCTTCCGAGCTTACCCGTTGCCCCACTGAATCTGTACTGACCGAGGTCGAGAGGTTAATTTGCGCGCCAAAATGAACTGCTGGAGTGTGTTTTTATGTTGCTGCAGTGAGAGACAGCGTCTGTGTTAGCCGATGGTGTCCTCTCGGTTGCATCCTTGACAAGCGCACTCGAACCTGCGCAGGGCACCTGATATGATATATGCGAGTCCTGTGCGGTGGTGGCTTTCTCTTGCATTGGTCTCGTGGCTGTACAACATGCGTACATGCGGGGATTTTGTTGTAGATGGCGAAACCGCTTGGTACACAGCCATATGCAGTCATTGCGCGCATGCGGTCGTTGGGTGTTGCGGTCGGTGTCGATGTAGCCGTGGCGTATATCGGTTGAGAGACAACCACCACATCCACAAATATCATCAGTCCCAGCCGTACCCAAATCATCATACTGACGGCGTATTGCGGGCCAGCTGTGTTCTTCAGTCGTAGCTTGGCACGTGCTTGTAAAAGTAGGCGCCGATCCAAACTCGCCCTTGTAGAAAGCTTCTATCTCCACCACAGATTACCTTGGCGCCACGTGAATCGCTCCCATGCCCGTGCTGATCTCGTGTTCTTCGCCAGACAACTCAGAGGTGGTGGTGGGGGGGGGGTCGCTGCTGGCGCCATCACCGCCGCGAGCCCGCGATATGGTGTGACTTGACTCGACAGGCTTGCTAAGTTCAGCGCTCAATTCGGTATACTTGCTTCCGTGATCGATCGAACAATTTCTAAGGCGCATATAAGGTAGTTCTTGTCGGCGACGAATTCGAAATGAACGCAATGGTACACATCGGAGTAACCCGTATACCCGCCTCCATTTGCGCGCCAAATCATTGGCTGTCAGCGATCCATTCGTCATGGTTGTAGTCGAGCTACAGCTTAGCGGGTTAACTTTGAGCGTTGGATTCATAATCAATTCATTCAAAAGAGTGCCAATGCAACTATTCGCCTGGTCAGTAAACGATACTGGCAGACTCACGCCACAGTGACGATAGAAGAGAAAAGGGACAACCGCCCTGCGGGCGAAAAAAATAACGCGTTGCAGCGCTGCGCATTCGGCTTCTTGCATGCTCAAGTCACCGACCTTCGCTCCGCTCGGCTCATCGGGCGCTGAGGTCCTACTTATGTTAGGGTACTCTCCATGCAACGTTGTTGTTTTGTTCTCTCGAAAACAGTATGTTTTGTAAGGTTCGATTTGTTACCCGACTCTCATCAACACAGTGGTATTTTCCTAGAAACTGGACCTGTCCCAAACACTGTAAATAGTGGTTTGGAACAATACCTTGCGAAATGCACATATTGTGCCACATAAGCCACCTCTTTTGGTGTGATTGGGCTGTGTTTACCCGTGTAGTTCATTCAACTCCAGAACATCGTTTGAGAGACAATCTCAAAGAAAGTGCGGACATTCGCCAGATACAATAATTATGTAAGGGAAGTGATCTGTATCCTCGTATTTTTCTGCATCTGCGACACTTTACTATTTTCTCCTCGCACGACTGAGTCTGTTGGCAATCACATACATTCACTCCTGGCCTCGCCCGAATGGGTGGTTGGCAGAGCTCACCCCCTCGCTCCACGCACGCAAGTCATTCTCGCCTTTTATGCACCCGCTATGTAACCCCTAACCCTTCCCTCCTGTCGCTCCCCTCGTCGTTGTTGACCGTTGGTTCATTTGTGATTTCAAACCTGCCCCACAAGCATCCAAGCAATTTTTCACACAAAACACCCGGAATTAAACCGGTTTTGGTGCCATTTCGGCATTTCGCGTCTCGTCAGCACCAGGACCAGCAGGACAACCAGCGCGGTGATCGGAACTGGCGACGCGTAACGCGAGGCTCTCACTCGCGTATCAGCGCGGCAGTCGACAGTGCAGAGCATTCTGTTTTTACCTAAAAATATTCCCCGAAAGGCCGCATTTTGACCTCTGCACGAGCATGGCGAGCGACGAAGAGCTGGCACAGGACGCGGCTGTGGCTTCAGAGCAGCCACACGATAGCACGAAAATCACGGAGGAGCAGGAGCGTGCCGATGCGCCTGAAGGAGACGATGGCAACGCGACTGAGAGCGAGGCCGAGGAGACAGCGCCGCTGCCGCGCGTCACGCGCACGCGCTCGAGTTTGCTGCGTGTGGTTGGGAGCGACTCGGAGAGCGAGAAGAGCCCAGTGCGGCGCACGCGCCTACAGCGTGCATCTCAGAGCAACGGCGCCAGCAAGCCAGCGGCTGCGAAAGCGAGCCGCCGACGGAAAAACAGCAAAGGCCGCGGCCGCCCGAAGCGCGGAGCCGCGAAGAGCGACTCGGACTCGGACAACGACAGCGTCCCTGGCGAGTACGTGCACGTGCAGGTGGGCGACTGCGTGTTGATGGACTCGGGCGACCCAGACGACGCGTTTGTAGCGCTCGTGAGCTCTGTCCAGCGCTCGCCGAATGTCGACAAAGAGCCCGGGACGTTCACAGCGCAGTGGTACTACAAGGTGAGCGACGTTCGGCCCGAAGTGCGGGCGCTCATCCAGGGCGGCGTGCTCGAAGGCGAGGTGTTTCTGTCGCCACACAAGGACAAGAACTCGCTCGATGCAGTGCTTGGGCTGTGCAACGTCGTCTCTCCGGAAGAGTACGAAGAGGTCCAGGCCGAGATCAAGCGCGGCTTTCGCGAGCAGACCAAGCCGTACTTTACGTGCCGGTACAAGTACTACCCGAACCGGCCAACGAAGAAAGCGCTCGAGATTGTCCGGCACGACGCGATTCGCTCGCACCTCGGGCCTCTGAAGCCCAAAGTCGGCGAGCACTTCCAGGCCTACGTCCCCGAGTTCACTGGCCCACCGGTAGCCACAGGAGCCGTCTCCAAGGCAGGCGATGCCACAGCAGCCACCTTACCGTGGAAGAGTGTCGCACTGCCGAGGTCGCCGTTGCGGTGCGAGCAAGTGTGGTCGCCACTGGTCCTCGAGCACCAGAGCAGCGGGCTCCATCAGTTCCTCCAGCTGCTCCTGCCCGTGCAGTACAGTGTCGGCAACATCCTCTGGCTCTTTCGGTGCCGAGACGCGCTCGCTCTCGCGTCTGGCCACGTGCGCTGCATCGTCGTGAGCTACGAGCCAACGGACCACGTGCGCGTGTGCCTCTCGACCGGCAGCGAGCAGGCGGTGCTGCCGAGCGACCTCCGCTCGCCACTGAGCGACGACACGGCGCTCACGCACTTTTACCAGTCGCGCTTCAACTTGTGCGCGGCGATCGCCGGGTGCACAGCTGCGATCGAGCGCGCGCAGAAGCTCGAGCGGGAGGCGTTCCGACGAGAAGTCGTCGAGTTCGCGCAGGACGCAGGGAAGCGACAGGAGAACGTGTTTGCAATAGAAGCCCACGAGATGTACACAGAGGAGGACGAGGACGACGAGGAGGAGGACGGCGACGACGACGACGACGACGACGCGCACGTCGTGACACGCAAGCGAAGAAAGTGAGCGCGACATAGCAGGAGAGAGCGTTGGCACCGCACGTCGTCGGTTTATTATCAAACGGATACACTGGTGCGGGTCGGTTCGTTAGTTTGGTAGGTTGGGTCGAGTCGGCTTGGCCCTTCCTCTCGTCTCTCGTCTCGGCCCTTTCTGGTCCTCTGGACTCGGCCATTGCGGCACCACTGGCGCAGCCTGTTAGTCGGTGAGCGTCTGGAACGCCTGCTCAATCTCCTCGTTCAAGCCCACGAAGAACGCCTTCATCTGCTCCTCCGGCTGCTTGGGCAGCTGGAACTTGGTCTGGATCACTTTCTGCAGCACGGGGTTCATCGACGTCTTGATGTGGGCCCACGTGACCTTGGCGTCCGGCGGCGAGTCTGCGATCGCCTTCTGGCTCAGGTTGTAGAAGAGGATGATCGAGCGCAGCATCCCGACCGACTTGACGATCGGGCACGTAAAGTCATAGTCCGAGAACGCGTTCTGCTGCAAGTAGTCTTCGCGGATGATCTTGGCTACCTCCATGATCACTTTCTGGTCCTCCGACAACGACTCCTTGCCCACGAGCTGGACAATCTCCGTCAGATTGTCTTCTTTCTGCAGGATCTCCTGGCACTTGGTGCGTAGCGTCGAGTACTCGGGGTCAATCTTGTTGAAGAACGGCTCGAGCACGCGCATGTACTTGGTGTAGCTCACGAGCCAGTTGATCGACGGGAAGTGCTTGCGCTGAGCGAGTTTCTTGTCGAGACCCCAGAAGACCTGGACGATCGAGAGCGTGGCAGCAGTCACCGGGTCCGAGAAGTCCCCACCCGGCGGCGACACGGCCCCAACGACCGTGACGCTGCCCTGGCGGTTCGGGCTCCCAAGGCACGCGACCCGACCCGCACGCTCGTAGAACGCTGCCAGGCGAGCGCTCAAGTACGCTGGGTACCCGCTGTCCGCCGGCATTTCGCCCAACCGCCCCGAGATCTCCCGCAGCGCTTCCGCCCAGCGGCTTGTCGAGTCCGCCATCATCGACACGTTCATGCCCTGGTCGCGGAAGTACTCGGCGAGCGTAATGCCCGTGTAGATGGACGCTTCTCGCGCCGCCACGGGCATGTTGCTCGTGTTCGCCACCAGCGTGGTGCGCTTCATGATCGGCACTTCGCGGTCGTTCACAGTCATCGTGAGCTCGGGGAAGTCGTTCAGCACTTCCGCCATCTCGTTCCCGCGCTCGCCACAGCCAACGTACACGATTGCGTCCGAGTTCGAGTGCTTCGAGAGCGCTTGCGAAATCACCGTCTTGCCGCACCCGAACGCGCCTGGGACGGCGCACGTCCCGCCCAAGACCGACGGGAAGAGCGCGTCAATGATGCGCTGGCCAGTCTGCAACGCGACGTTGCCTGCGAGCTTCTCTGCGACAGGGCGGGGCTTGCGCACAGGCCAAAAGTGCGACAGCCCGAGCTTGTGTGTCGTGCCAGTCGTGTCGTCCCGCACTTCTAGCACGGTATCTTGGAGCGTGAACGACTCGTGCCCGTCCGTCTGGCCGCCGTAGACCTTCACGACGGTGCCAAAGACGTTCGGTGGACACATGATCTTGTGCGAGTGGAGAATGTCGTTCTCGTGCACGAGCCCAAAGATATCGCCGCCTGAAATTGGGTCGCCTTCGCGGAAGCTCACGGGCTTAAAGCGCCACTGCTTCGTGTTGTTCAGCGCCGGGACGTCGACGCCGCGGGGGACGTACACGTCTTTCGTGAGCGCGGCGATCGACTCGAGCGGCCGCTGGATGCCGTCAAAGATGTTGTCGACAATGCCAGGGCCGAGCTCAACTGAGAGGGGCGACTTGCGGCGCTCCACAGGGTCGCCCACCGTCAAACCAGCTGTAACGAGTGTGTGAGCCTCTCTCTCTCTCTGAAGACACCCCACTTCTCTCTCTGTGGATCGTTACGTACACGTGTCCTCGTACACTTGGATGGAAGCATTCGTGCCCTCGAGCTTGATGATTTCGCCCACGAGCTTGTCGTGGCCCACGCGCACGAGCTCGTACATGGCGGCGCCGTGCATGTTCTCCGCAATCACCACTGATCACGTACGAGGGCATCACGACAGCAGCGAGTGGGTGAGCACACGTTACAGAAGTGGCGGTTGGTTGGCTGCCAGCGCCTCGTCCTGCACTAGCGGCGGCACGTACGTGGACCGGATACCTTGTACACGTAGCCATAGTCGGACTCCTTCTCGTTGTCACCGAAGACGTGCGCCATCGTCTCCCGCTCACGTTTTGGTCGCTTGGGTCGGTCGAAGCGATCTTTTTCGTCTGGAGCCCCTCGAGTTTTTTTGTTCTTGTTGATAGATTTTGGGGATGGAAGTCGTACCACGACCAACTGAAAGAATACATACAAATTCACTTACAAAATGGTAAATAGCGGAAAGGGTGGTCATCACGTTGGGTGCCGAGTGCAACTTGAGAGAATCCAAGTACTCTGGACTGCCAGAATAGTGCGCTGCAAGTGAAGCCATTTGGCTTCGAAAGGGATCACAATCCATTGAATGTGTGAATAAATGTGTCTGGCGCGCAAGTGCAGATGTGCACCACACTTGCGAACTCAAGCGGTCGCAAAATGGACAGCAACTTCTCTTCCACTCACAAGGCCACAGTTACCCGCAACTCGCTTGCCGCGTTCGGCCCCAGAGTCGTGTTCCTGCCGCGACGCTTGCCAATTTTTAACCTAATTGAAGAGCTCTTCCGTAAAGAAGACCACCTCGCATGTGGTGCACCGCGGAAGAGATGGGGAAAAGCATCCGCACCGATTTCGCGAAATTGGTCACGCCAAATTCTCCTATTGCGTGAAATGTACAGCTCCTGGAAAAGTATTTTCAACAAGACTCATGCCCGGGGGGTAATCGCCAGAATGTGAGTAGTCTGGGGACTTTCCGCAAATATGTGAACTAGGTGTCAGGAAGTGAGTGCGCACTTGAAGACAAAACTTAACGGAAATCCAGTGACCGTCATGCGTGTCCAGACGTACATCGAGCAGCTCGCAGCTCACAAGTGGCAGAAGCGCAGGACCAACCCGTGGGGCACACGGCGCTCGCGCAAGGCGCGCTACAGGAAGTTGAGAGCGCCGGTTACGGACTCTACCGGCGTCGTGCGATACGGGTCAGCAATGGAGGCAATCTTATGGGCGGAGTTTTTGGTACGGCTGGGCGGCGAAGTAAAACGGCTTGAGCAGTCGCAACATGTCATCGATCTTGTCAGCAACAGCGACGAAGAAGTGCTTAACGACAGCAAAGAAAAAGAGGAGAGCCAAGAGCAGGACGAGGACGACGAGGAGCGGTACTGTGACTACGACGAGCAAATTGAGGACAGCGAAGAGCAAGTCGAGGACAACGACTTTTGGTACCTGTGCGACGACGAGCGCAACATGGACGGCGACGACCAAGAAGAGTGCAGTATGGAGCAGAGCGAGGACGACGAGAAGCCGAACGAGAACGTGGTCGAGCAGAATTGGGGCGAGCCAAGCGAGGAGGAAAAAGACGACCACTTGGCCGACTCGGACAAGAGCTCTGATGGGCCTTGTGAATGGCCTGTCGGGGTGTGCGAGATTGGGAAAAACGAAAACCCCGAACAAATCAAGTTGAAGGACACGGGATCGGTGGATCTGTGTGTCTGCGTAGCCAGCTGCTCGTACTACAGCTGCATTAACGCAAAACTTGGCTACTTCTGCGACGCATGTAACTATCGCCTGGGCAGTCTTTGCAGAAATCGACTTCAGACAAAGTCGTGCCTCCAGCTCCAGAGAGGGCAGTTCGGCTACGGAGTCCGAACGACAGTAAAGATCAAGCGAGGCGAATGCATCGCCCCGTATGGGGGGGTCTCTCAACGTTTGACTTCAAAGCCGCCGACACACAAGTCAGTGACTACGCGCTTGAGACTCGCGAACGGGGCCCGGACGGGGCGATACTCTACATCGGCGCAGCCCCCGCTGGAGGAATCGCGAGATTCACCAACCACAGCTGTGCTGCCAAGGCCGTCTTCGTGGAGAAGCGCTACCGCCGCCAACTCCCGGTTGTAGTGATCGCTATTGAGGACGTCGAGCCTGGCGAGATCGTGACTGTCGACTACGGGAAGAACATGTGGTTCGACTGTGCGTGCGGATCGACATCTTGCGTTGGTAAAGCCCAGTGAATACATTCATCTTTACTGAGATTAGCATTGCATGGTCACTTCGTAGAACGGAGACCCAGCTCATCATATCCGCAGATACCACGGTTGTGGAGATCCCATGACGCAATCACTCTACTTCGTATCGCTAATACTGGCCAAACAAGATACCTTCGCAGTTTGTACTGACAAACGAACATCCAGAAGATTCCCGCACATTGATCATGGAGACGTGTTCGCGCTGCGTAGAATGAGTGTACTCAATAACGACAGAAGCCAAAACTGACCGAACAGTACGCATCGAAAACACAGAGATGGCATTCAATCACTGTCCCTCAACTAGCTCCTTGAGCTCATCCTCGTAGAGTTGAAGTGCTGCTGGTGTGACGATCCTGCCCTCTTCGGTCCACTGCTTGGCGCGGTCGTTCTTCTTCTTGAAGTCGTCTCGCACAAACTCCAGGAATGCTTAAACGAAGGGAAACGGGAGACTGTGTCGAATCCCGTTGAGAAGAGAGGTGTTGTGTTCGCTCCCCATAAGTTCGTCGTGCGAAGCCCGTACATCTTGTCCCCTCCAATGTTCGCGTGGACAGTCCAGTGTATCGGATCGATGCCGGCGACGTAACGCTTCACTGATTCGCCGCTCGCTACGTCGAGAAGGCTGAGCTGAGACTGGAAGAGGCTGGCGTCTAGTGCTGACTGCATCGCCCAAATGATGCCTGCGTGTTCGTGTCGAAAAACTTGCGGAAA